>CATIWR010323136.1:0-58361 GCA_949677035.1 Omphalea diandra | reverse complement strand
GGAGTGGACGTAGGGTTGGTTAATACCCGAACCACTATAAATCGCTTGTGTTCATTATTCTCATTATTCTTCCTCTCTTCTTTATTTTTAAATTTTTATACACCAATTCAACCCCCCTTCTTGGTGCCAAGGGCCAACATTCACCATTTAAACCACACTTATTATGAAAGGTTTAAGGTATAACCTATAAACTATCTTGAAAAAGGCTTGGATAATGTCAGAAAACTTTTTGTTTAGGCTTTTAGGTGGTACTAAAAAATTCACCCTAGGTAGGCTTAGGTGGTCCATATTTAAATTCACTTGTAAAGTTATTGATACACCTATAATCTATCTAGTTAGTGAAACTCTCTAGTGAAGAATTAGAGGAGAGGACATAAGCTCAGTTTAAGTCAAACCTCTATAAAATTTGGAGTCTTTATGTGATTAATCTTTTATCCAAATCTTTATAAAATCTTTCAACTTGTCATTGCCCTATGCGATCCCCCTTTTTAGGGCATCTTGGGATAACATAAGCATAATATAATGTCTAGCCCTTTTAGTGCTAGAACACATAATACCTCACATAAGACTAATGCATGTGAACAAACATAAGAGCCAAAAGCTAATCTACATGTAGAAGCATCCACTTTGTTAATAAAGAAAATGGTTAATCATGACTTTGTATATGGACCTCAAAGGTTAAAGCAATAATTGCACATGCACATATAGGTCACATGATAGACCAAATAATTATGCAACCATATATAGACTTATAAGATTTGATAGACATTGTTATTATTGTGTTTATATGGTCATAAGTTATACCTTTTCTATACTAAGATATATCATTTGAATATGGTGTCATGCACTAATTCCCAAGGACCAAGGAAATATGGGTACCTAAAATGACTCGATTGTAGATGGTAATTTGTTCACCATGAAGCTTGATTTAGTTAAGTGTTTAAATAGTGGTGAATGATGAATGAAAAAATGGCATACATATATTGGTATATTATCTCTTACTCATATTCCTTTAATTGATTATTTATGCATTAATTTAGGGGAAGGTATAATGTTACCCCCATGGTCTTAAAGTTCTGCATATATTATTTTCTTGAGGGGGAGATTAAGTTATTTTAGAAATGAAGAGTGAGTGTTTAATTTTTTAAACCTTTTTGTTTGATTTCCAAAAAAGGAGAGAAGTATTTGGTGCTAATCTTGTTGTTTATATCTTTAGCGTCAACATTTTTTTATCATTAAAAGAAGGGAGAATATTGGCCTCATTGCTATTAATTTTATTGATTTTGAATATGATAAAATATTAAAAAGCTTTTACATCTCTTCTAAGTGTTTATATGTTAGTTATATCCAAGAAAATTAAAAGAGAATATTCATGAGAGATGATCATTATAAGAGTGGGGCTAGCTTAACAATTAAAGATAAGCTTTACAAATATGGTTAATGACTATGGCAAACCTCAACGAGCATTGATAAGTTAATTTAATGACAATTACAAAATTCCAATGATTGTTGAGATAAAAGCTAGCTATATCTATAGAAGGGTGAAATTGAAATGGTTATACAAAGTAGTTCTAAAAGAATTAAAAGAGCCATTATATATAGTTGCAGGGATAAAGAGCTTACTTTCCTAAGAACTAAACTATGTTGAACCTCACTTGGGAGGTTGATGACAAGCTTGTTTTGATGATTACAAACATATCTAAAAGTTAACTCTTGTCTAAGTTAGTGTGTAAAATCTTGCAGATACATCAATCTTTTGATCCAAGGCTTTTGGAAGAAGAGTTTAGTTAAAAAATCTAAGTATTCAAAGCCAATAGGTGTTGTTGCATTTCAACAGGCATTGTGACGTCATTAACGGGCATTGAAGATTCTCAACAGGCATTGACGTGAAACCCAAATGTGAGTAAAGTTTTTAGACCTCTCAACCAGCTACTCTCTCAAGAATCTATAGACATTGGACGACTTAAACATTTAAGCTTCGTAAGTTGACCTTCATAATGGGAGTTGCATTTTCGTAATAAGTGTGGCTCATCAATACTTTAATAAGCATTGCATTTTCGCCATAGGTGTTAGACCAAATGACTTGATATGAACAAAACTCTCAAATCCTCGACACGGGCGTTGAAAAAGATCCTAAGCAAAGCTAAAGGTTTTTGGATCCTCCAATGCGACACCTGCATATTTGTAATAGGCATTGAGATTCTCTTTAATAGGCATTGAAAGCAAGCCAACAACCATTGAAGCACTATAAAAAAAGCTTAAAAAATAGAGCATCAAGTTCACATCTTTATGAAAACTTCAATGGACATTGTCCATATCTCAACAGGAGTTGAAGTTGAATTCCAATTCCAATAGACATTGAAAAGCGCTAATAGCCATTGAAGGAGTTCCTGACTAAAAAATTGAGAAAGTTAGAAGAAGAGCATTTAGACAAATCTCTCTCTAACAGCTAATTCCAAGGGCATTTTAATAGAATCAACGGGTGTTGAAGTTGTATTCTCACCTAATAACGAGCATGGAGATTGACCAACTGGCATTGAGTGAATACTTTATGACATGGAGTGACATCCTTCTTTCTAAAGGCTAGTTTTGTGTCTCTACCTATAAAAAGACCCTTCTATAATAGGAAAAATAGAGAAAAATGGTCAAAAGTGAGTATATTCTATTATTAAAGCTATCTTTATTAAAAGGGTGAAAACAAATGTGATCTTGCTTCAAGGGAAGATCATGTCAAAAGCTTGCATAAGTCATCTTCAAAAACATAGTTGAAGAACAAGTTTTAAGACATCTCTCAAAACTCTTTACTAGTCAAGCACATCTTGTGAGTGTGTTTATTATTGTTCATTACTTAAGTGAGAGTGTTTTTTTTCCTCTTCTTTTAAGTTGTGAATTCTTTTAAGAAAGCTTTTTGTTTAGAAGAATATTTAAGGTAGTACTTGTAAACTACTTTGGGAAGCGATTTAGTAGCACCCAAAAGTCTACTTGTAACGGCTTGGTAGTGCCTAAAAACAACTAATGTAAACGTGATTGATTGCACCTAAAAGCTATCTAAATAGTGAAAGGCTCTAGGGGAAGACTAGAGGATAAGACGTAGGCAGGATTATGTAGAACCTCTATAAATTGGTTGCTCGATTCTTCATTATTTTTGCACATAGTCTTTTTTTTTTTTTTTTTACTTGTCATTGCCCTACTTAACCCCCTCACCCTCCCTTCCCCCTTTTTAGGGCACCAAAGGATAACAAACTATGCATAAATTTAAGGAGTATAAGAAAGTTATAGAGATTTTAATAAAGAAAAGTCATACTGAAATCAAGCTATCATGTAGATAGATTGATTTAAAATACTCTATAAATTGATTACATGGGATTAGATGTTATGTTATTTAGGAAAGAAAGATATTTAAGTCTAGTTTTCAACAAAATAAATGGATTGCAATTCAGAGCTCTATAGAAAAGTTATGATTATTTTTGTGGGAGGTGTTTATACAAAATTGGCTTTAACAATTGTTGAATGTCAACAACACCCATGAAAGTTCATTCACTGAGCATTGGATGTTCTTAATGATCGTGAAAATTTCTAATTTTTTCTATCATTTTTATGCACCCTAATGCTTGTGGGAACATTCTCCGTGATTGTTAAAAATCTATAATGGCTAGTAACAACTAGTTTTGTATTTGAGGGTATTTCTAAGCGTTCAAATAGACATGGGGCTATATAAGTGTATCTAATATGATTTATGAAAGATATGCTAGAACAAGTTTTATTAAGCATTTAAGGCTTAAATTTTTTTTCTTTTTCTCTTTCATCATTTATTTGGTTTTTACACTTGTAAAAAATTACAATGAATGATCGCGAGTGATCTTCTCTAAACACTATTTATATATGTTTTGTGCAAATCACTACTACATAGTTTAAGATTCAAATTTTCTAAAATCTTAATTATGAAAGGTTTAACTTGTGTCTTCAACAAGTTGGGATAGGCTTGAGATAGTGCTTGAAAATTATCTTGCTTAGGTTGGTGTTGACCTTGAAAAAGCACTGGTTAGGTTTCTCTCTTACATACGGTAAAAATAGAATGTATTCATCCTTAGCCCACAAAAAGAGATATATATATATATATATATATATATATATATATGCATGTATGTATGTATGTATGTATGCATATGTTGTGTCAATGGTGAGAATGCTTGAAGAACATGTGACCCCAATGCATTGGTCTCACTATTCTACTTTGAATGATTTGTTTTAAATAATAGGAAAATGATGACAAAACCTTAAGCAGTTCTAATGTTTATATTTTAGTGTTTTTATATACTATGAATAGACTTGATAAATGGTAAAGGGGGAGAAGGAATGCAATGGGCATTGAACAACTTTCAATATGCATTGAAAATTCAACGGGCATTGAATAAATGTTGCAGTTGCCCAAAGTATTCCTGACCATCAAATGGGCATTGAGAAACTCACAACAAGCATTAACAATTTTCAACAAGCATTAAGAAATTCGAAATGAGCGTTGGAAAAGTGTTATAATTTGAGCTATGCTCTTTAGACCTCTCAATGGGCATTGGAGAACTGCTCTAGTTCAAGTTATGCTCGACCTCACAACAAACGTTGTCCTTTCACAATAGGCATTAGAAAAGTGTTGTAGTTTATACTACACCTTCTATACCTCCTAATGGGTTACACTAAAATAATCAACATGCATTGAGATGATTTCAATGGGTATTGCAAGATCTCTAACATCCATTAAATCACTTTTGCATAAAGTCACACTTTCTAGAAATCAACAATAGGCATTGATCATACTCCAATGGGCATTAAGACCAAAGCCAACGACCATGGAAGGATGAACAATGGGCATTGGAACTATTCGTTACATGATTAATAGGCATTGCTTAGAATTAATGGGCAACGTCATGGCTAGTTTTGTAGAAAAGCTGTTAGACTAAACATCACTATTTTAATAGCTAGTTTGGCATTTAGATATATAAGGAACATTTTCTAAAAAGGAAAAAAAATATGTTAACAACTTTAGAGAACAATTATAAATAACTAGAAAACATATAGCAAGTTCTTTATGCAAATATTTTGGTGTTGCTTTGATTTGGGTAGTGTGAGGATTACTTTTAACTCTTTAAGAGTAGGTTTTATTGAGCACTGAAAGTATATTTGCTACTTGATTGAGAGACATTAACACTGCGTGGATCTATCCTTACTAGTGGTTAAAAGTTTGATATTGTACCTTAGAAAAATACCAAGGGTTGGGTTACCTTTCTTGTTCCTTGTTATAGTAGAGTAGTTGTAAAAGTTGTCCTTGAGCCTGGAAAAGGGAAAGGTTGTCCTTGTGCCTAAAAAGGGAAAGGTTGTTCTTAAGCATGTAAAAAGAATAAAAAGGCCGAACTGAAAACTTAGGGAGTGGAGTAAGCACATTGTCAAACAGCTATAAAACTCTATGTTATTTTGTGTTTGTTGCTTCTATTAAGTTGGTTTTTATTTGTGTTTACAACCAAGTGAGGATGAAGAAGAGCCAAGGATGGGGAGAAAAAAAAGAACCAATCTCTACCTTGTGGCCCTAGAGAACTCTTCAAAACAGGTATGTTCTAGCTCTTTTAATAGTGATATAAATGAGGATGATCAAGAGTTAGTAGGCATGTTTATTGCTAAAAAACTTATTAAGGCCTTAAATTCCACCAATAATGATTTTGATAAAAGTTTTGAAAGAAACAAAATTTTGAAAATTGAATTAGTGGAACTTAAGAAAAATTTTAATTTATTACAAAAGGAAAATGAGATTTTGAGCAAAGAAAAGAAGTTTTATGAAATTATTCCTTCTCAAAATGAGAGTCTCAAGCAAAAGATCTCAACTTTGAAGGATTCACTTGCCTCTTTTGCAAAACGAAAAGAAAAACTTAATCTTATTTTAGGCTTTCAAAAGAATTCAAAACATAGATATGACTTAGGCTTTGACCAACCTAAATCTTTCATTTCTAAGCCAAAGTTTGTGAGAGCTTCTTCTAAAGCTAGAACGTCCTCACCATCATCAAAATCACAAAACACAAGACTAACTATTCATGTTCACACTCTCATAGGCTAATGGCAAATCATGACTTTATGTACAAAGACATTAATTAAAATGAAAGTTTATCATGAATAGACTCAAAAAATAGGTTGCACCTAATGGATAGGGCAACTTTTAATGTAATGTTTTAGTCAACTGAAAAATAATAATGATAATTAATCAAGCCAGCCTGTACGAATATAACTTTGATGCTTTATTCCCCTCATCATCAGCAGATGATATCAAAAGTTGCATTTTTTTCCATAAAAAATTACTGTAAAAATATAGGAGAACAACCGCTTAAAGAAAGCAATGATCAAGATCAATCCAGTTGGCATGTGGGGGTTAGTTCTTTCACCTTATTTACGAAAGGTTTCGAATTTACTAGCAAACAATATAATATTTCCCTCCTTATTAAATTCTCGAATCATATCATGAATGATTTATACAGAATGAGGATACAGTCGTCTAACAGACTAATTCTGTTCGCGTAAATTAGTTTGTGATACCATCTTACTGCAATAAAAAATAAAACAAAACTCCTATAAATAGTACTAGGAAGTATCAATGCCTTCATGCTCAAAGCAATTTCTCTTCTCTCAAGTCTCAACCCTACCACACATATGTACAAAATGACAAGCTTCTCCTCCCATGCTAAACCTATGAGCAAAGGCTTCTCAATTCCGCTACTCATATTTTGTATCATCAAATTTTTGATGTTCCTAGCCCTACCTGCTCTATCACAAGCTCACAACAATGACAATAAAAAACCTATACCATCTCAGTTCTCAAAGTTCTTTTCACAAACTCAACCATCCATTATTTGTAAAGAGACCCCTTATAAATCAGTCTGCGAATCTCTTCTTATGAAAACCAGTACTAGTGCTATATCGACTACTCCAAAACAGCTCTTTGACCTCTCCGTTCAACATAGCTTCAAAGAAGCTCGTTCAGCTATAGATCTTGCTTCCATTCTTAGCGCCTCTTATCATAAGAAGGCCCAAACCCATAATTTAGCTCCTGGTGCCATAAATGATTGCGTCGAGTTACTTGACGATAGCTTGGACCAACTCTCCAATGTCATTAACCGCAACAAGAACATTAAAAATGACCATAGTGATGTCCAAACATGGCTTAGTGCTGCCCTTACCAATCAAGAAACATGCATACAAAGCCTTCAGGACAGTAAGTTCAAGATTGAGAAAGGAGGAATGATTTCCACGGCAAGAAATTTAAGTCATTACATAAGCAATTCCTTAGCAATTTATGTCTCCCATTATAACACAAAAAAAGAGTCTAACAAGTTGAACCCTAGGGGCAATAGTGGCCGGAAACTGCTGTCGGAGGATAAGTTTCCGAGTTGGATTTCACCGTCTGAACGGAACCTTCTAGAAGCTCCCATAAGGGAGATAGAAGCGCATGCGGTGGTGACAAAGGATGGGAGTGGAACCCATAAGACCCTGGCAGAGGCAATTGATGGGGTATTGGCGGGTGGCTCTTTGGCAGGTAGAGGAGGGGGTAGAAATGTAATCTACGTGAAGGCTGGGACATATCATGAGAATCTGAAAATTCCTACACAGCAAAAGAACGTCATGTTGGTGGGCGACGGGAAGGGCAAAACTGTCATTGTCGGTAGTAGAAACTCTGACGATGGCTGGTCAACTTTCCAGTCTGCTACTGTTGGTGAGTATTCACTTTCTACGTAGTTTGGATAAAATAATTTAATTAACTTAATCGAAATCATCTACACGCAGTTTTGATCTTCGCAATATTTTTAGTCGTACAGGTAAACTGGTTAGTTGGTGATTTTTAATTTAATTGGTTTGATTAATTTAATTAATTTAATAATATATAAATTTTAAAAATATTATTAAGATAATTTTAAAAAATAATATATAAACTTTAAAAATATTATTAAGATAATTTTAAAAAATCAGAAAATATTAAAAATATATAAATATATTTATAATAATTAAAATATAAAATAATATTAACAATTGATCTAAATCAAATCAAACTAGTTGCTATTATGATTTTTAATTTTATCAATTTGATCGTTTGTTTGATATGATCTGATTTTTAAAATAATAGATATTTATTAAATTATATTTTATACATATTTTTTTATATATAAATATAAATACTAATTGTTAATTCTAAATATTATTTTTTATTAATCCCCTAGCACGTGACCATTGATATTGATAGATGTTGTATGTCTAAGGTTAACTTGTTTCAGAATCAGAGTGATAACAACATTAACGGCCATTTTTTAAAAAAAATAAATTGCACATATATGAGGTTGTTGTCTCTTTAATTAATTTGCTCGGAAGAAGTTTATTAAATATGAAAGACAAGATGGAAAAGAAAATTTCTAGACAGTGATCTCTTATATATCAGTTTCAGAATATATTTATTTATTCTATCATTCTCTATAATTTCTCATATATTCTTCACCACACCCCAATATGAATTCGTCATAAAAAGACATGTGGCCCTTAATGTGAAACTAATCCATTTCCAGGGACCAAAAGAAATCATAATTTTCTTTTTCTTCTTTCTTCTCATTAGAAGTCTATGGTTTTTCTTTTTCTTTTTTTTTTTTTGGGGTCAATGAAGTCTATGGTTGTGACTACACAAAGATGGCTTTCCATTTCATAATTCTATTCTACCAACTAATAATAATAATAATAATAATAACTGTTGATTCAATGATACTAAAATTATTTCAGGATAATTAAATTAAAAATTTAATTTTCAATGGAAACCTAATTAATGATAATATTAATTTCTTATCTATAATTTTTTTTTTTTGAAATCATTCATCTATTTTCATATCTACATAGTACACATACTAAATTGCCGCATTCATGATGCATAGTAGAATATCCAAATCCAAGGAAGGAAGTGATACGTAGTTAATATTTCAATGTCATGCATTATTACTATGATTGTTGTCTAACAAACAACCAATAATACTTGCAATAATGCTTAAAATTGACTATAAATAGTTACACAATGTATAAATAATTGCAGATTAAGATAATGATATTGATGTATGCAGTGTATATTTTGAATTTTAAGCCTCTATTTAGAAATTTAAATTTCAAAAAAATTTAATAAAATAAAATTTTATTTTAACGATTCTCTTGCTAGGAAAATCTATAATTGAAAGAATTCAATTATTCTCTATAAAATATTTGATGAAAAAATAAATTAGATCAAAAGTCATAAAATTTTGAGAGAATTTATTTCAATTGAAAAATTAGATAAAATTAATCTAGTTATATTGTAAGTTAAATGTGCACTATATTTGTATTTAATAAATAAAGATATTTACTACAATAAAATAATTTCTATGGATTATAAATTTATTTAAACAATATATTCAATATATTATATCAATTTAAAATTTATTTTAAATAAAAAATATAATATTAAAATGAGAGAATTCTAATTATTTACTTTTCTGATATGATTGGCTTAAGTAAATAATCTATACCAAAAAGCAGCTTTATAGGTTTTTACCTTTTGTGTTGCTGTTTTATATCTAATGGATTATATTTTGAATAATGACTGATTTATCATCAGTTGTGAATTAATATGGATTGCTGTTGCTCTCAGACACAGCTGGTTTCTTCAATAATATATTGTTAAGCAATCTTTGTCCTATAACAAGTTGTTCTCTTCCGTATGTATAATATAGAAATTACAGTTGTTTTTGACCAATTATAATTATTATATGATGCTATTACTTACTGCATGAAAACTAACTAAGCCAAAATTCAATTTTTTTTCTCAAAATACATTTTTGATAAACTAAAATTTTATTTAGAAAATTAAACTAGGAAATCTTTAGTTTTATTAAGAAAATTAAACTAGCCAAAATTATATTTGTTAAGTTTTTACAGAAATTTCTCTCTTCTCTTTTTTAATTTGGTTTCAACTAAGGTTTAAAATTGCAATTTTATAATTTTGAAGATGAGTCCATTATTAGCGAACAAAAGCTCATTGGTGGAACTATTTAATTATGACTTGTCTGTAATGGGGTAATTTATATGTTTCTTGCATGAAAAAAAAATATATATTTTAGGTCAATTTTTAGACTTTTGATATTTTCAAAAATGAATATTATTGTTTTCAAATATTTTCAGTATTTTCACACTAAAATCTAGTACCAAACAGAAAATATTCCTTTATGAAAAGAAAAGAAAAAAGCGCTCTTATTTATTTTTTGTCAGAAAATATTTGACAATTACTAAAACTTATAAACAAATCAAATCAGTATCCCAGTTTTTGGATTTCTAAATAGAAATCTGATATAGCATCACTTAAAACTCCAAGAGCCATAATCAGTGTTTTTTTTTTTTTTGGAATTTATAATTTCCAAAGCTAATATAAAGCTGGAAATTAATAGATTGTCATAATTTTTTTTTCGGCCCCCCAAAAGAATAGATTGTCATGATTATTCATCATATTTTGAGTGCTGCGCCCATGTAGTTGTCCATTTCAACCAAATGCGTTTGAGCTGGAAGCTCTAAATAATGTCCTTAACATATATATGGTGATTGAATTAGATCGTCTATTTGTCATATTAGGAAATGTTTTTGGAGCACAAAAATAATTTTAGGTTAGATAAAATAAATGGGGTGGCTTCTCAAGTAGTAACGTCCTTTCCATGCACCATGTGGGACACTTCTTATTCAGTGCCATTGATTTTTTGGAGATTTTTCATTACGTTTGTGTTCAGACTACTGATATTTTAACAATTTATGGAAGGATTTTAAAGTATTTTAATTGATTGATATATTTGACATTAGTAATTATTTTGACTATTTCAGCTGCCATGGGAGATGGTTTTATAGCTCGAGACATAACATTTGTGAACAGCGCAGGTCCAAGCAAGCACCAAGCTGTTGCCCTTCGAGTTGGATCAGACAAATCAGTAATCTTCCGTTGCTCAATTGAGGGCTATCAAGACACTCTTTACACCCATTCCAAGCGCCAATTCTACAGAGAATCAGACATTTATGGGACTACAGATTTCATCTTTGGAAATTCCGCTGTCGTTTTCCAAAGCTGTAACATTTACGCGAGGAAACCTTCAGGTCCAAGAAACTTTATCACTGCCCAAGGCAGGACCGACCCCAATCAGAACACAGGCATTTCTATTCACAATTGCAAGATAACTTCAGACTCTGCTAGTTCCAAGGCCACATACCTTGGAAGACCTTGGCAGAAATATTCCAGGACTGTTATAATGCAATCTTTTCTTGATGCTTCAATTAATCCTGCTGGTTGGTTTCCTTGGTCTGGTGATTTTGCCCTTAGTACACTCTATTATGGGGAATATATGAACTCTGGTCCTGGATCTTCCACTTCTAGTAGGGTTAATTGGCCTGGATACCGTGGGATACTCACCGCGGCTGTGGCTCAAACGTTCACTGTAGGCAGTTTCATCGATGGCAATATGTGGTTACCTTCTACTGGGGTGTCTTTTGATTCGGGACTAATTGCTTGATGCTATTATATTGTGGAGCAAACTTGTTCATATACAGTGTCCAAAATGTATTCGTTGGTGTTTACAGTTCATAGGATCAATAAATCGTTGTCAAAATTGAAAAATGCAGCTGTTACTAGGATAAGCCTGCTGGTGCTTACTTGTTGATTTTGGTGTTTGTTTAGCTATGATTCATTGCACATGGAACAAGCGGACATGTGTAAATATATCCTCATATGTCAAGCTAATGGTACAAGATTTTATTTTCTCAACTATGAAGCAAAAGCTTTATTATGAAATCTCTTTTTTCTTTTCTGTTCTTTCATTTTTTTTTTTCTTAATGAAATGCTTGTAATTTCTTTTTGAGCAGTGTGGTATAGCTAGTGCGGTCAAGAGCAGTGTGGTACAGTAAGTGCTGTCAATAAAGTGCGACAAGTTAGTAGGAGAGGAGAATGATATTTCTCACAGAAGGCACAAATACTTATGGTAGGGTCTGAATTTGAGACGCTTCAATCTCAGGACATCACCCTTTGTGAAATGCTGTTAATAAGTTTATATATTTTGAGATAAAAATTAGGATGTCGATGCAGCAAATTAAATTAGTATGTGATACTATTTGATCACAACACAAAATTTGGTGTTTTAGCTTCAAGCCATGCTTGAAAGAAACTATAATATAATGAGTGGGACCTAATTATTCAGTAAATAATATAAGTGGTTGTAGTTCTTTGCTTCTGTCTTAGTAAAGCCAATGATTATTGAAGGTAATGTTCAAAAAGATATGTGCATTATGTTTTAGATAATGTGTGGTTGATTAAAGCGATCCATATTGAGATATATATGAAGCGTGTTTTGGCCTTAAAAGTTTGAGAATTTCGTATTAGGTGCGTAATTTGGCTTCCTTTTGAATTGAGTGGGGTTGTGAGGGATAATAAAATATTAAATTCAAGTTATATAATATCTTAATTTTTTTTATTTTACCAAAAAATATATGGATAGGGATGTATAGGAGTGGGAGAAAAAAATATTTTTGTTATTAATTCCAAATTGCGCATTATGCAAATTATACCATAAAAATTATATGAAATTAATTGTGAATTCATGTGTTGTACAATATAATTATAATAATAAATTTTAGATAAAATTAATATCTATTTTTTCAAATAATAAGTTAATTAGTTGAAGAATTAAAATTAATATATAATAATTAAAAGTTGTATTGTTTTATAATATATTATTATTAGATAAAAGATTAACATCCAATTAGATTTTTCCAAGTAAGTGGAATAGTAAATATAAAAGTTATAATTAAAACAGTACATAAATTTTAATAGTAATATAATTATTTTGATATAAAATGAAAAGAATTTATAGTTTATTTTTTCTTTTGTTGGTCATTTTTCTCTTTAGTTCCTTTAATTTTTTACTTATATGTGAAATTAAATGTTTTTATTATAATAATATTAACAAAGATTAACTTAAAAAATTTCATTCTACGTTATTAATGTTTTTAAAGTATTTGTATGTATTAAACATTCTATATTTTTTGGATTAGTTGAGAAAATTAAACTCATTTATTACATTACAAAACATATTATATTTTCATTTATCAAAAATATTATTGATATTGCTAAGCTACTAAGCTAGATAGTCTAAATAGGTCTTCTTAGCTTTTGGATGAGTGGCTAGGGTCTTTGTGGTTCGATCTCTACAAGGCAAACAACAGTAAGAGGGAAATCCTGCCTTTTGTGGAAAGTCCACTCTAATACTTAAGTCAATAAACACTACTTGAGAGAAAAAGTGAGAGCATTTTATAGTAAAATAAATGAAATACATCATTATGAGTTTTTATATAGTACTTTAGGTGGACTATGTCAATGTTAGAAGAAGACTTTTTCTTCTTGATGAGGAGTAACCTTTCCTTATGAGAGTTAACTTGCTGATGAGAATTATACTTTTTTTTTTTCTACAATAAAAGATGGGTTGAAGAGCTGTATGTGGTCCAAACCAACACTGGCTTATATGTTAAGAGCCCATTTTAAACTAAATTTAGCTTGTGATCCATTTTGCAGTTGAGGCCCATGAGATCGAGCTAGGCCTTACTTGTGAGTGGGTCTAGCCCATTCTCGTAAGGATAGTATCATATGTCCCCTATTCGAGCTAGATTTGGCCAAGCTAAATAATAGATGATTGAAACATGCCAATCTGTTCGTGTCATTGAAAGAGGAAATTTTAAATTGAAAATTTAAAATCACATGTTTTGAACATGTGCAATTAGTGTGCATCAGGTAATGATCATTGATCAATGTAAGTTGAGCCATTTCTTCATCTGGTTTTGCTGCTTCACTTATCTCTTTAAACCTATAAATAAAGCAATGAAAGTGGTGTTGTAAAACTTAAATTTTTTTTTTTTCCTTTGTAATCATGTTTTGAATAAGAAACATGAAAGATTTGACTATTATTTCTTCTTTTTTATTTACAAATCAGTAAAATTGCAATAAAAAAATGGACTACATAGGTGATATTACCCCACCTCCTCTTATTTTTTGTGAGATTTTGTTTATACTTGTAGAGGAAATTGCTACAAAAAATAAAGAGGTTAGAGGTTGAAGGAAAAGTGACGGAGGAAGAAGGAGAAAAGAGTGTTGATGAAGAAGAGTTGACCTTGAGTAAGTAGAGGGATGAGGGTGAGGCTAGCTTAAGTGGGCGAAAAATGAAGGATGATGTGGGCTTGAACAAGTTGTGAATGTCCAGCTAGTAAAGGTTGAGTCTCAACTAGTGCCATTCATGATCCATAAGACCAACCCTCAAGTCGCAAAGATACAATGTGGGATCATCGAGATAGGGTTACTAAAAATCCATAGATAATATGGTATCCTGGGTAATTATAGGTTAGAGTTGCCAAGTTCGGATGTGAGGATATTGTCCAAGCTACAATCTAACCAGTTTATTCCATATAAAGAGAATTTAAAGATTGGCCTTTGACTGCTCATGTCGTTACTGCTTCAAAACATTTTAGAGACTTATAAGATAACACCTTCATAAATCAGTCGAAAATGACCCTAGGATTCTAATATGAATATGCCTACTAGCTCAAGAGAAGGGTTTCCCTTTTATGTTATAGGTGGTGAAACACCTTTATATGATATCCGAGCATTCAGATGAGGGCCATTGTCATGTGTCCCTTACGCTAGGTACTAGGCTTTTCAACCATTATCCCTTCTTTTATTAAAGGATGAAAGCACAAATACTTTACGGTTACTTGTAATAAGGATGTGTCGTTCCCTTCAAGGTGGATGACTAAGGACAAAAGGAACATAAAGATATGAGTATTTAAGGAGGAGAAGGAGGTGATTAAAAGGCTTTGAGTGGATACTAAAGATCTAGTGGATTTTATAAGACTTATTAATAAGCATTACCTTACTCAGCCTTATGCACTAAGAAGGGGGGACTATATTAGTGGAAAATTTAAACTTTGGTGGAACACAAATAATAAAAGATAAAGAAAAAGGAAAGAAGAAATTAACATATAAGATTTCTAGTGATTTAAGAATTAACTAACCTTACCTCCACTCCCTAGTTCACCAATTAGGTATTTGATTAACTTGTTAAGTGTTTTACAAGCTCACACTCAACTTAATGTTTTCGCTAAACCTAACCCTAATTATAGTGTTTAAGGCTAACACATAATCTTACAAGAGTTTTACACATATAAGGTTCACTCTAAAATCTGAATCCCAAGTGTTTAAGGCTCACATTAAACCTTTTACAAGCAATCATTAGCTCTCAATAAATAAAAAACAAAGCAATAAAAAGAGAGAGGCTTGAGAATCAAATTTCTAAGAGTTTTGACATAATTAATGGCTATTCTCTTGCATTCAAAGCCATTTGGTGGATTATTTATGGATTCCAAAAACTAAGTATCCATTACTAATGAAACTATGTCCATATCTTAAAAATTTAAAAGGTAATCTTGCATTTAATGCTTGTAAGAAGAATTTTATAGTCGAGATGCCTCAATTGCAATTGTGATCCATGTTTAATGCTTAAGTTTCCTTAATTGTTATCAAGAACTTCAATTGAGTTTAACAATTACTGATAAATTGTGTTTGATTATTGGTTTTCTTGAAACTAGTCATTGTAATGCTTCATTTTGTTTGGAAATCTCAGTCGCAATATCTAAGTCACTGTCGCTATCCTTGATCGCATTGGATTAGGATACCTCTAAGCACATTAAGAATTGGCCTAGACCTTTTGATTCAATTTTGAAGTTGAGTCATGGACATACCCTTTGCTCACGATCGTGATCTTTAAAATGCTTAATAGCTCCTTGGACATAACACATACTTAAATTGGGTTCTTAGGTGATTATTGGAGCATTTGATGTTTGAAGGTCGTAGTCACTATTTGGATGCAATTTAGATTGCAAACTAAACTAGACACTTTGGTTCCATTTGTAAGCTAATAGCAGTTACAACTTGACATATAGTGATTGTGACTTACTTCTAATTCACAATCTTGTTATCCTAGACGTGAGTTATAGGCTAATTTTTGTGACTTGGAGTTTTTCACTTTCTTTGGACTTTCTAACTCATTTATATCTAAATTTCTATGAGAACAACACTTAGTACAAATATTAGTACCTATTAATTTATATTGTTAGGATAAAAAATAAGGTTTGACTAACTTAGTCTAATAATCTCTCCTTTTTATATTTTGATAATGTAGATTGATTTTGCAAAGTATCAATCTTCTAAAATTCATACCATTATAGAATATAGGTTTATAAAAGTCGAAAAGGACTTGGTGAAAGAATTACTTTTTTTATTGCATATGAATAAAAAATGGTTAGGCAAAGAATTTTAGAGTTCTTAAACTGGTTTCCTCCTTAATCAAAGTTCCTCCCCATAATTATATTAATAATGTAATTTGTTAAAGTTACTTTGCACTATTCGCTCCCTTTTTGTCAAGTTCAAAAAGAGAAAAAAAATGGGGATTAAACATAAAGAGCGAAGTAATATATTCATTCATTCAATGAATCAACCATTAAATCAAAATAGTCAATCACAAATTAATAGAAGACAATGAAGATAAATTGAACATAAAGATAAATGTTCATTAAAATGTAACAACCTAACTATTATAATCATGCAACACAAAATTTCAAATATATACAAATGCTTGATCATATTATGCCATCCATTTAACAAAAATAAAAACATAAAAGAGAACACAAGAAATAGAAATGGAAAAACATAGAAAATAAAGCTAAAAATTATGAGATCAATCATCATCATCATCTTCTAAACTCTTTTCCTCCTCAAAGTCTGGTAGGTAGCATGAACGAGTTCCATTTTCTCTTAAAGATCCACAATATCATTGTGGATATGATTAAAAAGCTTGAATTTTCAATCCATCACTTTTAAAAGTTTGTTGAGCTTCTTGTCAATTGAGGAAAGAGAAATTAAAGTAAGAGTAAGAGGAGGATGAGTGAGGGTTTTGGCTCACACCTAGCCCTAATTACACTTTGTGTTTAAGGCTAACACACAATCTTCTAAAAGTTTTACACACATAAGGTTCACTCTAAAATCCAAATCCTAAGTGTTTTAAGGCTCACATTTACCTTTTACAAGCAACCAATAACTCTCAATAAATAAAGTACAAAGCAATAAAGATAAAAAGACTTGATAATTGAATTTTTAAGAGTTTGGATATAATTAATGACTATTCTTTTGCATTCAAGGCCATTTGGTGGAGTATTTATAGATTTCAACCACCAAGTAGCATTATTAATGAAACTATGTTGATATCTCTATGATTTGGTGGTTAATCCTATGTTGAATGCTTATCAAAAAATTTTTACAGTTGAGATGCCTCAATTGTGGTCACGATCCATGTTTAATTCTCAGGATTCCTTAATCATGGTTAAAAACTTCAATTAAGTCTAACGACTTATGACATATGACATTTGATCATCAGTTTCCTTGCAATTAGTTATTACGATGTTCCACTTTGTTCAGAAGTATTAATTGCAATCTCAGAGTTATGGTTGTGATCCTTAATCAGGGTGGCTTAAGAGAACACTAAGCACACCATGAAAGACCTAGACCTTTTGACTCAATTTTGAAGTTAAGTCATGATCACATCTTCTTCATTGAGTTTTGATCTTCAAAATGCTTAATGGCTCCTTAGGCATATCACATACTTCAACTGGGTTTTTGGGTGATATCAGAGCATTTTTACTTAATGTTTGAAGGTTGTAGTCACTATTGGATGCGATTCAGACTGTAAACTAAATTGCACACTTTGGTTTAATTTTTGAGTTAGATAGCAATCTCGACTTGGCATACAACAGTCATAATCACTTCTTAGTCGTGATCTTGCTATCTTGAGCATGGATTACAAACTAGTTTTTGCGATTTAAAGTTTTTCACTTTTTTTAAATTTTTTTACCTCATTCCTATTTCAGTTTCTGTAAGAACAACACTTAGTACAAATATTAGTACCTATCAATTTACATTGTCAGGATAAAAAAAGGGTTTGACCAATGTAGTCCAACACTGATCTCTTTGGTATCTTATCCCATTTTGCTTTTCCTTACACTATGTGTACCAATGGTGTTAAACTTTGTTATTTTGTAGATATAGACTTTAAGCCAATACAAGAATAAATGGCTTATTAGAAAGTTGCCCAAGCAACATCGAAGGGGGTGTGAAGTAGGCCCGTGTCCGAGTGAAGAAGGTTGTCTTGTGTAAATAGGTGCAAAAGGTGGAGATAGATGAGTCTCCAACCTAAGAGTTAATCAAGCCTGCATTTGATCCCGCTCCTCCTGCTAACCACATGGATATGCTAGCAACAACTGAGGGGTCTCCCTCGAAGAAGTCCCAAATGAAAGTGGTAGACGTTGACTCACACATAAAGCTTATCATGATTCATAAGAATACAAATAGATGCCTTGAACCTCGAGGCTTTTTGAAGGCAAAATATGAATAATGCACGTTGATCCATCCTATGGTTAGTAAGACATTAGGAAAGATTTATATCCTTCCTAAGGATGAATAAAGGTTTGAGTACCTTACTAATAGGCATCATGTTGACCAAACAAAAATGCACATCCTCAAGTAAACTATACTAAGTGATTTTTAAAGATAAGTAAGCTAAGTTTAAATAGCTAACTTGTTTCTTTTCTTACTCATGCAATGACAATAGAGGTAGTCCTGAGCTAATGGCTAAAGTCCTTTAAAAAGGAGACAAAAACATCATTGAGTTAGAGAGTCAGTTAATCAAGGCATGTAATGATCTAGCCATGCTAATAAAGGACCATTAAGACATCCTCCAATAAATGATCAAGGCAGTGAATTTGTTGAACTCCATGTCGACATCACTAGAGGCTTCTAAAGCAAGGATTAGTGAGCTTCTTAAAAGAGTCTCCAAGCTAGAGGGGTGTCAAAGATGGATGTCAAGTTAGAGCAAGAATTAAAGTAATGGCAAGAGAAGGAATAATAAGTTCAAGCATTGGCCAATAAATAAATGGTTAGGATTTACTTTGGTTATAATGCCAATATAAGGTGTGAGCTTACTAAGGCTCATCTTAATCTAGATTTTTAGTACGTAGGTGACATCCTCCTTAACAAAGATGATAAAGAAGGAGAAGAAGTGATCAAGGCAAGGGAATAGGTACAGGTGTAACTTATAACCCCTAGCTAGCCCTATATATGTAAACATTTTCTAAGTAATAAAATTTACTTTTTCCTTTACCCTTTTTTTTTTTGTATGCTTCTTCTTTTACTTACATTATAGAGCATTTGAGCCATTCTTATTAATACTTGAAATATCTCTGAACTAGAATAAACTACATGTGAGCATCAAATTTTAGACCCTAAGAATGCAAGGGGAAGTTATAAAGGAAAGGATCAAAGCTTAAGGAAGCCTTCGATCAAATCCAAGCCAAGCCCAAATCCCAATAAAGCCCAAATTAAAAATTGACCAACCACCTTCTAGATGGTTTTACAACCATGTTACTTGGTTGTCAACCAATATAAAGGGTTGTACAACCTAGTTTTTAGCTGCACAAACAATTTTAAAACTCTAATTTCAGAATATTCTTGGCTCTTATTTATTATAGGTCATGGTGTAGCCAAGTGGTGTTATGTATAACCAAGTAACATGGTTGTATAACCATCTATAAGGTTTTGAAACCTTGACCCTTATTAATACAATCTACTTTTTGGTTGTACAAATAACTTTGAAACTCTAATTCCAAAATATTCTTGGCTCTTATCCATTGTGGGTTAAGGATAGAACGAAACTAGAGTGATGCCAACTCTATGCATCCCTCTTTCTCTATAAATAGCCCTATTTGGAAGAAAGGGGAAAGGCTTTGAAACTCTAGTGTCACTCTGCTGAAATATCTAACTAAACCATCCTAATACATAAAAATCAAACACCTTACCTATTAACATAAAGATCTAAGGTAGTTTTAAGGCATTTGTTACTTGAATTTGCACTCATACCTTTGCATTTTGGAGGATTAATCATATCATAATGCCTTTGAGGGTAAAGCAATAAGTCAGAAGCATTATAGTTCCCCCTAACCGATCTTCTCCTTCCCCTTTCTTCATTTTTTTTTTTATAAAAACCCTAGTCTAGGTGGGTTATACAAACTTATTTGTGGTATGCACAAAGCATTAAAAATGTTGTACAAACCACTTATTGGTTTGTACAACCCTCTTCGATTGTGGAACAAATTGTAAATTCTTCTTATTATCTATTTGGCTCTTTCTCTCTTTAAGGTAACTTATGGGTGTCTTATGAGCACTATTAATAGAAAGGGGAAAGTTTTATGACCTAGGAACCTTATTCATTCAAATAACAAGGCAATGATAAATTCTTGGGTTATATTTTATGATTTTCATGCCTTAACTTTCTTTTTTATGTTTCACATTCTCTTATTTGTTATGCTTTTGTTTTGGCTTCATTCCAGTCATGACTAAGAGAGGAATTTATCATTCCCATGACCTTAAAAGCCTTTTAATTTTTGCTATTCCTCTTTATTATTATTATGCTATATTCACCTTTGCCGTGAAAGGGGGTGACTAGCTCTCTAGCTAACATATCCCATTTATAATCCCTTAGATGATTATCTTGATAAGAGTTGGGAAGAAAGATAAACTCTTTGTGATCTAATTATTTTATACCTCATGTTTAGTGTCTTACATATATTATTCGCCTTATGATAATTTTTTTTGGTTATGTTAACAACCTAATCTCCCAAAGTACTAAGGGATGTTTTTTTTTTTCTCTTTAAGAGCATAACGAGAGAGGGTTCAATAACCCTAGGATCCCATTTGTTGGTACTTTGCTTAAGGCCCTAATTATCCTATAAAGTGTACTTGCATGTCATATTCAATTCATACTTATTATACATGCTCATGTCTTCATGCATTATGAGTTATGTTACTCTTTTTACATTAATATGATGTTGGGATTGTGTTAATCTTAGATTTAAAGTATGATTGGGTTCTTTTGACTTGTAGGAGATTTGGGTGAAATAAATCCTGTGTTTAGGTGCATTTCTTTATGCTTTTATTTTATTGCCTTAACTTCTTAATGACCACTGACTTATTTTCTTCTTTATGTGTAGGTGGCTATATGTATGCAAGCTAACTTGATTATACATATTTGAGATTTTTTATTATACATGCTTTCCCTTTAATTACTTAAATGTACCCCCTTCCATGAGAATGGTTGTAATGTCCTATAAGATGCTTGATTGAGACATACTAAAAATATGTTTAGAAGTGATAGCTAGATTAATTAATAATAAGGCTAAAATGGTAAAATATGAACCAAAGATGTTCAAAAGTTGAATCCCTAAATTCAAGCAGTTTGGGCCTTCCTAACCTCTTTCTTAAGCCAAACCTAATGTCCAAACTCAATCTCTAATGGGATGAAGATAAAATGGGTCTTCTAAATAACTTGGATAGGTTTAGAATTTATCATTGCATGGATTCTTATCCCAACCAAAGTTGGGTGGCAACTCGGCATTCAACAAAGGATCATACTAATGTATTGTCTTACCTTGGTTCCCCATTCGCCACAACTTTAGAAAAAGGTTTTTTATCTTGCATGAGGCTTTAAAAGATCCTCCGTTGATCTAACTCATGTGTCATGATTAGTAATTATTACCAATGTATAACCATTGTCCTCTCGATCCTTCGATGATTAATAAAAAAAGTAAGAGTTACAAGCAAGATTCCACTAGTTTGAGTGCAACACCAAAAATTGATGATGCTCATAGTGGCAACTCCACTTGGGACTTAAAATTGACTTGGCATTCAATCTCTAGTTTATATTTTACCATTTATCTTTGTCATTAGTAAATCCATTACATTTAATTAATGTTCACACTTTATCATATGCATTAGGTTTGCCTTTAGATAAATCGTTGAATTCTCTAAGCTTGAGACTTAAGATTTATTCAGACCTAGGAGATAATGAGAGGGTTCATCACTTATAAGCCAAATGCCTTTAGATATATCAAATGGGAGGTGTTCAAGAATCATCCCTTAAGTTTATGAAAGTCATCAACTACAACAATGATCTTAACCATTAGGCATATGTAGAAGCTAATAGCACTTTGGAATAAGACAACCCCTCATTTGCATTTCTTCTCCAAAAGGATGGTTGACGTCCCTAAAGAACATGATTAGAAACTCTTTATGTAAATACAATGTTACCTTATTTTCCCTTTAATGTCCTTTATATAAACATAATGTTACCCACTTTTTTTTTTAATGTAATCACCACATTTTTGTATTCTTCATACCCTGCCATGTAAATACTTATGTACATCTATTCACTTGTATATCTTTCTCAAGTAATGTAAAAATTTTTATTTTTATGACTCCTTATAGTTTTCATGTACATGTGTTCTTTTATGACTCCAACCCTACTTAGTTTGAGTTGACCCTATATATTCTCTATCCCATGATGGTAGAATAATAAGACCTACTTAGGAAAGAGTCTTTAGACCTCGTGTGTTGGAGGAATAAGGTTGGAAGGATCTTTTGCAATAATGTGTTATTTCATGCATACATGTATTATTTTATCTTGTTCATGCATCAAACTAATAACCTTTATTTTGTAACCATCATAGCTTCATCTAAAGCCTCATGGAAGAGAAGGGGCAATTGATTAGCTAGGAATAGTAAGACACCTAGCCCAATCTAAAACCCAAAAATGATCATAAAGCCAACTATATCACCTAAGATCATAAAAAGGATAAAGGTCGATCTTAATTGTACCATTGAAGAAAGGTTTATCGAAGAGGTAAATAAATGACTCAAAAAGATTTTAAAAAAGGGTAATGCATTTGCAAGTAGGATGGACAAAGAGAAAACACTAATGGACGCACCCGAACTTATTGTGATTGATGACAATTTGTTTGAGATGAAGGGGTATCATGAAAGTGAGCTAGCTAAGGAGGAAGGGAGCATTGTTGTAACTCTTAATAGGCCCTTCGAAAGTGAGAAAAAGGGTACCCAATTTGATGATCTTTCTAAATAATAGGAAATGATTTAAAAGACACTTGGCATTAGGGGTTTGGAGAGAGAAACTGATACTAAAGAGTTGTTTGCCCACAAGATTGAGAAACTTCTGGCCAATTTTAAATGCTCGAGCTCCCAAAATTCATGAGAACTCAAAATGCAAAAAATAACATTTATTCATATGTGTTAGTCATGAAGGTGTGTGTCTGAGGTACTAATAGATACTATGTTGGAACTTTTGAGTTATCGTTAGATGGGTTTGCAAAAACTTAATACTTCAATCAATCAAAGATGATTAGAAAAGACTAGAAAGAACTAATGGAGGCTTTTGAGAAGCATCATGGCTATAATTTAGATATAAAAGTCACCTTACAAGATCTATAATGATTAAAATTAAAGTAAGGAAAGGTTTCAATGACTATATAAAGAGATGGAATGAGATGGCCTTCGAGGTGACCACTAGAGCAATGAAGAGAGAATAAGTCCATATGATTATTATATGAGCTTTACCCATTATAAAGACTAGAATTAGGGGATGTTGCTGCATAATTTCAAAGATCATAGAGAAGCTAGTCTGCATGCTAAAGAGTTAGAATCTAAATCAAAGAGGTAATATGGCCAAAAGAGGAGTGTGCCATATCAAGTTGGTGAAAAGAGAAGTGTGCCATTTGAAGCTCAAGGAAGGGGCAGTAAGACAGCTAACATGAATGCAATAAGGGCCCCCTTGATAGTTTACTAATTTAAGAATGCCTTTATCCAAGGCCTTTGAAAGGTTGTAGAAGAAAAGAGTATTAAAGCCATTAACATTATGACCTCCTCCTAATCCTTTACTAAGAGGGTATCACACAAATGCTTACTGTACTTTCCACTAAGGAGCTAGGCATAACACATATGATTGTTAAGGCTAAGGCACGAGATCTAAAATCTCGTTGATAATAAGGCTATTAGTCTACCAAATTTTGTAAAACCATACATAAGGAGAGAACCCACTTTTGAACTATCACAATGTTCCACCCCTAAACCAATTGACTTTCATTATTGATTCTATAATCATTGAAGAGGTTGTGATGACCACCTTTAAGATGTTAACCCTTATAAAGGTCATAATTATTATTTGTGATATTAATCATTAGTAAAGCTTGAATGAGGAATTAAAGGAAATGAAAAGAAGGGGAATGATCAAAATGTGGGAAAAAATTAATGAAGAGAAGGAAAAGAAATAGGTGAACCATGTAAGTAGGAGTAGGAAATACTATCAAGATAAAGAGGTCCCTAAAAGGCCTAGAGTTGAGAAAGAAGTGGACAGGCCTATGCTGAAGGAGAAAGAAAAGTATAATCCTATCTTAAGACAAATGAAGATGGTGCTAGCTTATATTAGTATGTGGAAACTTTTTATCACCACCTAAGAGCATAAAAAGGATATGGTCAAAGTTTTATTAGTTTGATCATTTCTAAGGAAGCTACTCCTAAGGATGTGGTTGCCTTTATTACTAATAAGGGGAAGATTACTTTTTCTGATAAAGATTCGCTACCCGAGGAAAGGGATCATAATATGGATTTATGCATTTGAGTCGGGGTAAAAGAGAGGCAAACTCCATATGTGATGGTTGATGATGGGTCAGGGATCAATATCTACCCTTTAAAGTTGTTGCACAAGTTTGAGGTGTATTTAAGACCATGGTGAAAGCTAGCATTGTGAAGATGTTGATGGAATTTACAATACTGGACATGTTCACCACTTTGTCATTATTATTGGGAAGAATGTGTTATCATCCATTGAGAGGTATGCCATCCACAATGTAAGCATGTCAATTTTTGGGGCTGAGCTAGAATGAGTGGAATCTTGCTTGTGATTCCATCCTTTTATCTACCAACGAGGGATTGAGAGGATAAGGGTCTTTATATTAGCAATGACCCCAAGAAGTGGCACATGTTTGGACTAATAGGGGATCCTTTAGGCCTTGTGCAAGTTTAAAGCCTTAAGTCCAAATCATGGTCATCGAAGGACCAAGGTGGGATAATACTTTAGTATCATCCTTATGAATTATGGAGTCATCACCCGCCTTTAGTCGGGATAAGAATCTAGGGAAGGCAAAATTTAAACCTAAGACAAGTTAATTATAAGGCCTATTTCGCCTTAACCCCATCGGAGATTGGGTTCAAAAATAGGGTACAACTTGAGGAAGAGGTTAGCATCCCTAAGCCACCCGAACATCTTTAGTTCACTTTTAAAATTTTAACTAAGTCATTAATTTATCCAACTTAACAGTTCTAAAAAAGCCCCTAACACAATCAAATTAGCTAAGTCATATCATTCATTTAAAGGGAATGGGGGCATGTGATATGGCATAAGGTTTATCATGCATTTCCATGGCATGTGACATGGCATAAGGATTATCATGCATTTCCATACATCCACATCATGTATTTCATCTCAAAGGGAATTGGGGCATGTGACATGGCATAAGGATTATCGCACATTTCCATACATCCACATCATGCATAATTATATCAAGGAATGAGAGCATGTGACATGGCATAAGGATTATCATGCATTTCCATATAGCCATATTAAATGGTCATCCATAACCTCATAGGATGATTATTAAGACCAAATTTATAGTTTAAATCAAGTAAAACACCTACACCATAATAATACACTAGCTTGTAAATAAAAGAAACATAAGTAACAATGAGCAAAAAAACAAAAACAAATAAGTGAAATTCATATTACCATGTCTTCCATGAAAAGGTACTTAGGCATGTCTTTAAGTCCATAATGAACACAACCCATTATCATATGAGAAACAATATAACATTAAGACACAAACACATGCATCTTGTAAGGTAAAGAATCATAAACATCTGATGTAAATCACTTGGAGGATTTAAGTGGTATAAGGCAAAATTATTATGAAAAGGAGTCCTAAGATTAGTTGATCCTCTCCCTTTATAGCTCACAAAGAGCATGGCATCTATGTGCACCACTAACCATATTAAGGGTTAGAATGCAACTCAAAAAGAGAGGAAATCAAAGGCCAAAGTAAAGCAATAATGTTCTTAGAATAAGTAATAGCCATGATGAAACTGTCAAGGTCTTAGGAACCATTAGTTCATCACTTGGTCATTATCAAATTTGGTCCAAATGGAAACTTAAGACATCTACCAATAAAAATGTTAAAGAGCATAAAACATAAGCACAAAATGAGCCTTTAAAATCACTTAAAACTTATTCAAAATTCCATTTTTGAAATGAATATGGGTCTTAAGCCATTTGGCCTCATTCTATTCTACCAATGGAACCATAAAAAGTTACTTTTAAAAGGAGAAATTTGAGTGATAAAAAAGGGTGTTTTTATAAGCTATCCTTGAGAAGCTGGGTTGTACTGCCTCCAAATTTTATGTTTTGAAAATGAAAGGTACATAAAAAAGGAGAAGAAAAAGAGGCAATATAGGATTCTAGGTGCCTTTTTATGAGTTTCTTACTTTTAGAGGCTCACTATGTGATTAATATCCTCCAAAATGCTTAGAGAATGCACAAAAATATAGAGATTATGCCTTTTTCTACCTTGGGAATGAATGGAATGATCTAAGGTTTTGATGTTTCTATGTTATGTGGAGTTTGTGGAGAGATTTTGGTATAGTAGCATTATGGTTATCTAAGCCTGCAACTTCTCTTCAAATAGGAAGGTATTTATAGGAAAAGAAGGGTGTGCCAGAGTTAAAGGTGGTTTTAGTTGCATCATGTTCATATCAATCATAGAAAATGAGATGGATCTCTAAGAATTAGGGTTTTCACATAAGATCTAGAACTGAGGTTGTGTTATACATCTAATTTTTAAGGTTGTACAGCCCTGGGGTCTAAGAGAGGACTAATTCTAGAAGTTTATGGGATTTTGGGTTAGCCATTATGGGTTTAGGGTTTAGCCCTACTATACATCTCAATTTAGTGGGATGTAGATCCCTTTAAGTAAGGTTGAAGTCTTAGGTTTAGTATTAGGATTCGTCTTAGGGCTTTTTTAAAGTTTTGTATGGCCTTATTTATCTCATTTCAATAATTACCTTTGCATTTTGGGGAAAAATTTTAGTGATTCTCATCATCGGGCTTGCATCCTGAGGTCCAAAATATGATACTTACATTTTGCCCCTTACTTTATAGCGCTTGGAAGAAAACATTTGAGAAATGACTATTTGAATAAGTCTCATCAAAGTAATGCAAGAAATGTAAGCATTAACAAGGATACCAAAGGATATAATTCTTTAGCAGCTCCTCGAATAGGTACTAAAGCTTGTTTTGATAGCTTTCAAATATACACTAGGTGTTGTTGTATCTACCAACAACTCTCTAATTGGTATTGAATTCCCTTTGTTAGCTTTTCCAATAGGTTTCAAGTGTTGTTGTATCTTTCAGCAGTTTTTTAGCAAGTACTGAGAAATTTATGATAGCTTTTTAGTAGGTACCAAGTGTTGTATTTTTCAATAGCTCTCTATCAAATACTGAGAAATTTGTGGCAGATTTCTAGTAGGTATCAAGTATTATTATATTTGGCAACTTACGATTGCCTTCCTATAGTTACTAATGTTTTTGAATCTTTTACAAGTGTTTTAGCCCTTTTGAACTTGTGGTTTTAGCTCAAGGATACCCCTTAAGGTTGATCTTATACCATTTATGCCTTTCTCGTATGTCAAAGATGACTTGGTATTCTTAGAGTCCTTCTAGTTGTTTTGAGGGATTCATTTCTATCTTAAAGCAATGGGTGTGGGCTTAGATGTAGTAAAAAGAGTGCCTTCATAAGTTTAGACCTCTCTAGGATAGTGTATATTTTCCTAAGCATCTTCTTGAAGCTCTAGGGGAAGTCAAGTTTGTAGTTGGATGACATTTTGATAATTTGTTATTGGCAACTTGGAAGGTCAATACTGTTCTCTTAAGGTTTTGACAGAAGCAAGGCATTTTGCTACTTTGCTCGGTGATTTGGACCTTGGGTGTATTTAAGGTAGTTTTGTAATTTGCTTAGCTACCCAAAAGGCCAATATAGTCTTTTAGGGTTTTGATAGGAGCAGAGATATCTTGGTTAATTTGTTTGGTAAGTTGAACGGTTACATTGACCTTTCAGGCTTTAGTGGGCCATTTCTGAAAATCGAGTTTGAAAGGGAAACTTGAGCAATTGGGCTTGAGGGGGTTAGAAATTAGGCTTAAAGGTAGTTTGGAAAACTGGGCTTAAGAAAGTTGAGAAGAAAACTAAGTTTGAAGGGTCTAATTCGAGTCTGCTAGCTTCTAATGGTCTGTACGGATTAGGGGTGGTATGTACAAACCACTTGATGGATGGATTTTCAAAAATATGGAGCTCAGTCTATACAACCTATCCTGAGTTATATAGACCAGGCCTATTATAAAAACCCCTTTGATAGCAATACATTCATTTACGCTTTTCACTTTCTTTTTGTTCTCTCTCTCTCTTAAAGCTTTAAAACTTTGCTATTTTGGTTTCCTTTACTTTCAAAGGATTGTATCATGGTTGAATACTGTGATGATGATATGTTTGACATGTAAAAAGTGTTTTTTGACATGGTTGCTATCACGCAAGATGTCTGGAATAGCTGCGATCTTAGTGGGGCTTCGAAAGGTGAGCCTATTGATGAGTATGACCTTGCAGATTGTTTCAGTCGGCTTTTTTCTACACAGCAACACACTGTCGGTTTACAATATGTACTATCACCTTATAGGAGCCACCTCGAGAGTGGTAGGCATTCCTTATACTTTTTTTGTTGCTATTATTTTTTTGCTTTCCTCATCACTATAGATTTTGGGCATTATTTTAGAATTACCTTTTTGTCTGCGAACACTAGGTTAGCTTTCAAAATATTTAGAGATAGCTTTTAGGACACTCACCTTTTATTTCCAGCTAACTTTATTTATTATTTGTTAGCTTGATTTGTCATCTCGATTTAAATTGTCATCTCGCTTTTCGTGCATTTATGTTATATCCTCGTAATCTACACAAAAACAATGATATTAGTTTAAGGATCACTTCATGAGGGATTTAGGATGTGCACTAAGAATAAACAAATTATTTATTTATTATGGATCTATCTTAATTGATTATAGGTTGAGCCTTACTAGCCTGTGATATTTTACTTATGATTGATGGATTGGACCTAAATTTTAGTAAAAAAAAAATTAAATTTCATAATTTTCTCCTTGAAATTTACAAGAACTTGTTCAGGACTAGAGTTAGATATTTCTTACTTCCTATATTATTTGCAATCTTCATGGTCACTAACACATCACAAAACACAAGAAAACGATTTATTTAAAATTAATTAAATACGTATCTATTGTTGTCAATCTAATTTCTCTATCCTTTTTGCTTTTAGCCTTTGACATGCATGCAAAACTATTTATTATTTATTTTATTTTTGTTCCCTAAAGCTTGTTCATGATTTTTCTTCTTTCCTTCTTTTCTAGGCATTATCTACTATCAAAAGGGAGGCAGTGTGATGAGTTCTGTTGGGACATGGTTTCAAGAGGTCCACCCCTAAGTTGTGGCTTGCCTAAAGGGGATTGGGATTCTCCCCTTTCTTCGAACACTATCGAAGGAGGCTTTGATGATCAACTCAATAATGATGCACACACTGGCTGAATGGTGGACGAACATCACCCATACTTTCCATCTACCATTGATTGGAGAGCTAACGATCTTGCTTGGAGACTTTGCTTACCTGATTAGGCTTCGTTTCTTGGGCATCCCCTCTTGACGAACTCAGGTGTGCATGAGCCTATGCTTCAGAGGAATTACATTCTTTAGCTCTACGGGTGTGCTCCATAGGTTAAGGGGAGTCAGATTGTCATGTGCTCCATCATACTAGCTAGTGGTCCTTTAGTTACTGATGATTGTGCTTAGGAGATAATGGATCAACATTGGTATTGCTTCTTGTTGTATCCTCTATTAGGGGTTTTGTTCTTGAGTGCCTCTGATGTAGTTAAGCTCTGACTCGTACTAGTGTTAGAAGACTTAAGGCTCCTACATAATTTAATTAGGGATCTGTAGCATTAGCGTACTTGTATTGGTATTTAAATATGTGCTTCAGAGGCAAAGGGTACATGTGTGGTGCCTAACGAGTGCACATTATGAGTTTCTCTTAACATTTCTCTATGTCTTTATTTTTATCTTCTATTGTTATCTTGGATCAGCGTTATGGTTGTTGATAGGCATAGGCTCTTGAGTTGGGCTTACAAGAGGGGAACAACTTTATGGTGAATATGGGGGGGAGTTAACCTCACTTCATTAGGTAGAGTGTCACACACTATGTATAGACTTTTGTGGTCACCAGACGTGCTTGCCTGAACACCCTCACCATTGATAAGGTAGGATTATCCTGTGAAAAAGAAACTTATGCCAACTATAACTATTCATTAGGAATAAGTCAATAATTGTTTGTCCTTACTGAAGGTGTGTCGTGATTGGAGGGGTCTCGTAGAGGCATGGCCATTGGAGGTGGCTAAAGTGGGGTAATTTTATATGGGGACAATTAATGGTGGGACGTTCCTTTTGCACTGGTACCTAAGTAAGTAGGCTCTTCACAAGTACGAAGGTCTAGATGCATGACCTATTCCTTATCGTCCACCCATGAGTATGTTCTGGGTGGTAGATATAAAGAGGGAGGGCTTAAAGTAGCAATGTGCTTCACGTAGGGGGGAATAGTTCGTCTCAGACTGGGTTCTTTATAGGACTTGGATGATTGGGGCCTTAATTAGATCCTTTCCATTGACAAAGGTGGCCATCAAGGCATTTCCTTGGCATGAGACCAATAAAGGGATAGTCCTTCAGCATGAAGCTCATGGGACCACAACACAGGTGGCGAAGAGGCTTATTGCACCTGCACCTACTACTACCATTGCTCGGGGCCATAAGTGGGCCAAATATCCACTTTTAGGGGGATTGGAGCCTATTGTAGTTGACAAGCTAGACTTTATGCCAGACAACCTAGTGGAGTCCTACATGAATATCCTTGACAAGGTCGATGATGTCACTGCAGCTTACCAAGTCTGCTTGCACCTTTAAGCTAGTCGAGACTACCTATGTGAGTATCCTTCATTTTCATTCCCATTACCTTTCATCACACTTGGGGCTCTAATAGTGTTTTACCTTCTTTTTTTAGAGATTCCCTATATTTAGGCTGATGCCATGGTCGACTTGATCACTGTCTTGAAGAGGGTTGTGATGCAATAGACACGATCTTTATAGGTTAGTTAGCAAGACATATAATATATGAAAAAGGAATGCATGTATGTATGTTCATGACTGTTGGACTAGATTGGTTTAACCTAAGTTATAAACCTCTTTTGATCTTGACAATAAAAATTTATCAGTACTAATACTTCCATTTAGTGTTGTTTTGCATATTATAAGTTGGTTTTTTAATTGAAAGTTGGATGAAATTCAAAATCTCTAACCTTATAAAGTTCATCCAAATTCGCGGTGTTTATATTCTAAATCGCGACCGCGAATCATCCATAAGGACAAATAAAGCTAGACTAGAGGAATTCACGGGCGAATTCACAGCCATGACCTAGTTGAAGAAAGTGAGCTTAAATCACAGAGGAATTCGCGATGGGTGTCATGTCTAGATTCACAATTACGACTTTCATATTGACAAAAGAGGGAACCAAAGCCACAACCACAACATGCCAATTGTCCTAGGTATCTATTGAAGATAAAAAATTATGTGGGTGAATATTAGGTAGCAACCACAACTCAAGAAGTTGTAGCTTTCTCACCAAACAAAGGAATTCAAGGTATCAGGCGCACCCAAGATATAGTTATCTCGCGACCACGATTTTTGATAATTGTTAGAACACAATGGCTATATTTTACTGGACAACCAATAAACAGCTAACACGTGGTCTAGCCGTTAGACTCAAACAAGGATTTCTGCCATAATTTTCGATTCCTTAATGGAAATTGAAAATTTGCAACCACGAAATTGTAGTAGCGACCCCAGCTTTCACTTGACAAGCATTTAATGTTAAATCTGCCTAGCACGTCTTGGAGATTTGTTGATAGTTTTAGACCAATATCTCTTTAGTGGATGTGAGCTATAAATACTCCACCAAATAGGTGTAAATGCAAGAGAATTCATTAATTTGTAACTAAACTCTTGCCAATTTGCTACTTAATCTTTCATTCTCATTTATGTGTAGTTGATTATTTGGTGTGAGTAATAAACACCATTGTAAGAAGGTTGTGAGTGAGCCTAAAGTAAAAACCCTTGTAAGAGGTTTTAGTATGAGCCTATAAAACACTTGTGAGAGGTTTTAGTGTGAGCCTATAAAACACTTGTAAGAGGTTTTAGTGTGAGCTTATAAAACACTTGTAAGAGGTTCTTGTGTGAGCCGTGAAAACATAAGGTGTAAGGTTTCTTATGTGAGCCATAAAAATAAGTTGTAAAAGTTTGATGTGAGCTTGGAAGCACCAATTGAGTTGAGTAAAACACTCAATTTTTGAGAATTAGGGAGTGGACGTAGGGTTTGTTAACACCCAAACCACTATAAACACTTGTGTGAATTTCTCTCTTCTCATTCACAACTTTATAAACACATTTATCTTTCATTTTAGTTTTTAAATCAACCACTAATTCAACTCTCATTCTTGGTGCCCTAGGCCAATAATGACCCATGTTTTTCATGTGTGATTTATGTCCTAACCATCTTAATCCTTATGTATCTTGCAAAAAATGATCTAACATCTACTCGTGAGCTCCGAGACAAAGACCAGTGCCCGATAGAGTCTAAGATCAAGATAGAGGCACTGGCCTAAGCAATTGAGGAGGTGGATATATAGGTACTAAAGGCGAGGTGGAAGACATTGAGGAGACCCCTTCTGGGAGTAGGGATAGTTGAGCCCTTGAAACCCTCCTAGCCCGTAGGATTTTTCTTTTTTCCATTTTAGTGTAATACATTTTTGGGATTTTGTTTATATTTTTGCATAGTTGTTGTTGATATTTTAGGTGATTTGAAAGACCTAACTTTTATTGATTGTTATGATGACAAAACCTTGACGATACATTGAGGTGACATCGCCTCTATTTTGTTAGATTTTAAAATTTCTAGTTCTCAGTATAAAATTTGATTCTAGCCTTTAATTTCATATTTTGAATGCATGTTGAACCATTTTGCCTTTTCTTGTTTATACATATGTATTTTGAAGGAGGTACAATGATTCTTAGGCCCAAAATACAAAGAGAATGTTACCCCAAATTTTCTAGATTGAGGTAACCTGTACAAAAAAGTGGTGGTCTATGTAGACCACATAATAAGGCTATACATACTTGCTTTACTGTATATAGTTGTCCAACACTAAACAACCTCATCCATTTCTATAAATACCCATACACAGTTATTTTCTTCAAAACCTCAATTTTTAGCCTCTTAAGCATGACAAAGGAATTTCTAAAGTCTCTCCCCTCCTAGATTTGGCCCAATCTACTTTAGTTTGATCTTTCTCTCTTTGTTATCTCTCTTTTGTCCACCAAGATATAAGTTTCCTTCAAGTGGCTTACGATTTATGGGATTCCACTACCTATACTTTCCACTTTAGGGATATAATGATTTGTCCCTTGTTAGAGGAGTTTGGCGTGATTCTTGATAACTGTCATAATTACAAACTATATTACTCTACCATAACTAAATTAACCATAGGTTTGAAAGATGATGAGGTTATTTGACATACAGTATGAGAAAGTACTTAGGTACACACTAAGTGAGGAGAAGATTCCCATCGTTCCTTTTCTCACCCTTTACCATTCTAGAGGACATATTTGGACGGCTCAGGCTTGCGTTATATCAGCGAACCTAATGGGTGAGTTTATATTGCACAGAGAATATGATGAGATTAATATACAAATCTTACACTTCTAGTGGGGGCTGAGTTAAGGAGGACCCCCTATACTGATGATCCTAGGCAAGACCATTGTAGGTCTAGACAAAATTGCTCTTAGAGTCAATGATTCTTTTACGACGAGTCCATTGTATCTCTAGATAAGGATTTCTCTTGTAGTTTCTTTTTTCTTCTTTTCTCATTATTTATTATTTTATTATTTTTTTTATTGCCCTAATTTTTGCCTAGACTACCATTATGGGTTCTTAATCTAGTGGGCTTCTCATTTTTGATTAGGCTGCCTTTTTGAGTTTTCAACCTAATGAGCTTACTATTTTTTTCAGATATGGCTACAAAAGAGACTGAAAATATCGGTTGCGTCTAGTATGGATGTTAGGCTCTATTACTCGCAACACCACTCGAACTATTGTGTATCTAGACTAACTACTACTAGTGCTGAATGGGCCGAGTGGATGTTCTACATCACTGTCATAGACATCCGTTAGAGCTTCCCATGGTGGAATTTGTCATGTGTCACCCTGATGAATTTCAGGGATTGCACCATCCTTTCTGCACTAGCCTCGAGCAGTATCTATGACCCTGCTCGGGTGCGCTGTCAGTTCAGTGCTTCTCAATTCGAGGTCGAGTTTCTTTCTTCCTTCATTGAGGGCCCTTTGTCCTAGTACTTCTTAAACAAGGTTAAGGCTACTTAAACTAGTCGCTACATCTACGACTTTTGTATCGATAGAGATCTACAACCTGAAGATGATGTAGACTACATGGAATGGGTTGCATGTCCTTTACCATTGTAGACATCCTTTTTATCCCACCAAAGCAAAATAGACAATGATCTTTCATAAAAGAAGACTCCTTTTATATATGTGATTATGGTTTAAGGACATGTTTAACCACATTTACTTTAATTATGTTAACATACTTTCTTTTGATGTTGTATTTAACATACTTACTTTAATTGAAAGTATGTTAACATAATTATGTTAACATACATTTAACACATCGCACACTAATTGAATGCATGACTACTACTTTTAATGGTGCCACTCTAAAACATCTAATTACCTTACTTAATGTTTTTGCTTTTCCAATCCCTTATCCTTTTCTTTTGTCTTTTCTACTATAACTTAACTATTCTATTGTTGTTCCCTTAGTGGTCAGTCACACTCTTTCAACTTATATATATATATATATATATATATATATATAAAATTCACTCCATTCATTTTTTTATGCTCTAACTTTTACCTTAGTCGTCGTTTCAGATTTTCAACTTAGTGAGCTTTTTTTCTTTTCCTTCTTATTTTATTTTGCTTTGTAACTTTATGCCCTAAGTTTTACCTAAGCTATCTTTTTGAGTTTTGGCATAGCAAGTTAGCTTACTTTTCTCACACCTTACATGAAGTACCTCTTTAATCTGTCCAACTTCACTGGTTCAGTAAACTTATTCCTATCCATGTCTCCTAGTGTCATTATACTTCTTAAGTAGATCTACTTGACCATGTAAAGTCCTTCCCAATTTGATCTAAATTTCCTTCAAGATTCTTGAGTTTATGGTTAGATTAGCTTCAACATCAGATCACTAACCTTTATCGTACTCGACTTAACCTTCTTGTTAAATGTACGGATCATTCTAGCCTAATGCAATTAGATGAGATAAAGGGCCTTTAATCTTTTCTCATCTAACAAGGCTAATTGTTCAATTTTGTTTCTTACCCATTGGTATTTAATGATCTTGGACTTAACTAATACTAATAAAGACCTCATCTCTAGTTCAATTGTCAATATCACCTTTATTCCATACATTAGAGAATACAACATCATTCCTATTAATGTCCTTATTGTAGTTTAGTAACCCCACAAAGCAAATGGTAACTTCTCTGACCAATCTTTATAAGTTTTGATCATTTTTGCAAGAATGCTTTTAATCCTCTTATTAGCTTACTCAACTGCTCTATTGGCTTGTGGCTTGCATGATGAAGACTTATGGTGCTACCTAATATTTCTTCATGATTACCTTAACCTCGACCTAAAAATAGACTTTGTAATCCATAACAATGTGATGTGGTACATCATATTGACAAATGAGATTCTTGTCAATAAATCGAGCCATTTGCTTTGCCCCTAGCTTATTGAAGGCTTCAGCTTCTACCCACTTCAAAAAGTAGTCTACAACCATTGTATTGTACTTATGGCCCCTTGTAAAAACTAGTCTAATTTCCTCAATCACATCAATGTTAGTTATATGGCATAGGCCAATGCTTGCAATAGATATTATTTATAATGTCATGGTTTCTTTTTATTAAATGTCTCTTTTATTTATGACAAAATAATAAATTCTATGAATAGTTAATTCTACCCAATGTCATTAAGTATTTGACTTAATAGTGAAACCTTTAGGTATAAAGAATTTTATTATAAACTATCCCTAGTTGGTACTGGTATAATAATGAAAGAACACTAGCATGTGCTTGATTGATGACTATGTTTTACTAGTCATGGATATGTGATATTAAGTTAAACATAGATATATGTTTAAGAAACATTTTATTGGATCGACCTGCTATGAGAACACTTCATGGATTAATAGTCATAAGTGATTCTCATGTAATAGTATTAACTTAATACTCTGACTTGAGAATCACCATAGATTCTAATATGATGAATTTCACATTTTGATATAATCAAACATTATCTTTACTCGGATGATCATACAAACTAATATTGGAAATGGAGTAAATCATATAAGGAATATGAATGATTAAGAAGGAATTTGTCCCTTATATCTTTTTATGAGAAATATATCTATAGGCCCCTCGATAAGTTAGAATGAAAAGGATTGCATAGCCATGTGGTAATGAATTGATAAAGGTTATCAATGTCATTTTATATCAGCCTACTTGGAATCAAGAAAGATTTAAACTATATAAGGATGACATGATCAATGTCTTATGTTCAATTGAGATATAATGTGGCAAAAGGATTATAATACTATTTGTGAAATAAGTTAGGATGGATTATGGACCCATACATAATTTGGATAGTCAAAATGTCTTGTTTGAGGCCACTCATGACTTGTGGATCAGAAATAGGTTTTAGGCCATTACCAAAATTATAAACCTACAAGGTTGTACACTTAGAATAGGCCTAAAACAAAATTGGGTTTTACTTCTTTTTCTATTTATAGTTAAGATAATTAAATACATTATCTAAATTGTTTTAAATATCTATTTTGGTTTTAAAGTTTAAAACAAAATTGGATATTTTCTTTTATTTATATCCTTTTAGATACATAGTTGACATAAAATATTTTAACAGTAATACACACACACAAACACATATATATATATGCATACATGTTTTAGGGTTTTGAGTGGAAAAAGAGGTGTTCATGTTTTCCTTTAAAACACAACACACACACACACACACACAAAAACCCTAGTGCTAGCACACCTTGCTTTTTGGATAGATCCTATTCGTGTGGATACTTGTAGAGGGCGACTATCCTTTGGTGACATCTAGATTTGACTCTAAGCTTGAGGTTGGGTGTTACTGGTGTAAACTCCCTCTCCACCTTCCAATAAATTTGTGATCATTCATTTGAATTTATAAGCTTTTCGCATCCTTCTTTTTTATTTAATCAAATTGCATAGATCCTTATTGGGTTACATGTAAAAAATTTTTTTGTTTCCCATTGTACATAGTCTATAAAACTTTATAGTCAATACCCCAAACTATGAATGACCAAAGTAAAGTTAGATTTTGTAATTCGATTGGTGGCAAATGATCAAGGTTACCATGGACTTGACATTTGTGACAATTTCAAACCATCTAAATACAGTCCTATTCCATAATGGTCTAGTAGTATCCTAGTCTCAGGATTTTCCTTAGTAATGTCGTCCTATTCATATGAGGACCATAAATTCTTATGTGTACTTTGTCCATGACTTTACTCATCTCTTTCTCTAGTAAGCAACTCAAATGAATCGCATCAGACATCCTCTTGTACACCATACCGTAATGGACTGCAAAATATGATGCTAATTTTTGAATGATCTCCTCATCTCTTCTTTCAACCCCCCCTCGTGGTACTCTCTACTTTCCAGATACTTCTGCACGTCATAGTATAAAGGGTGATTCTCTATCGACACTTGTCCTACCCTTTTGTCGACATGGCTTGGCATTGCAAATCTAAGTGTGATAAAAGGCTTTATTGGCATCACTTTTGGTCCATTCCAAACAAAGACCAAAGTTGCTAGGACATCAACCATTGTATTCAATTCTTAAGGTATGTGATGGAATAAATCTTTTAAAAATTTTATACCATCCTTTTAAACTATTTATGGTATAAACTTAATATTTCTTCCTTTAATTCCCACTCATTTGTCACCTAAGAGATAACCAACAATGAATCTCTAAACACTTCAATGATCTTGACCCTCTGTTGCTTAAGAAGTCTAGTCTAAGTGCATAAGCTTCATACTTGGCCATATTGTTGGTCACCTAAAAGTCAAGCTTTTGGGCTACAGGGAAGAGTTCTCCTTTTAGTGAATTTAGAATCACTCCCACACCTACTCCCTTCTTGTTATCGCCCCATCAAAATACACTCTCCAACCTAATGGCTCAATTGTGCTTAACCTCATCTAAAAATTAAGAAAGTTTTGATTCTCCCTCTTTGAGAGGTTGTTGCATAAAATACTTTTCATCATTTGATCACCTTCCTAATCACATACTTGATATCAAACCCATTCAATAATACTAACCATTTCACTAATCTTATAGTCAGATTAGAGGCCTCACGCAGGTATTTGATTGGGTTTAGCTTCGAGGCCACCTCCATGAAGTATGACCAGTAATAGTACCTTAACTTTTTTGTGTTCAAACGCTAATGCTAAATATGTCTTCTCCACTTTATTATACTTCTCTTCATAAGACAAAAGCTTCTTATTGAGATAATACACAAAGTGTTTTTCCCGTTTCATCTTCTTGAGTTAACATTGTACCCATGATATTTTCCTCTACTATCAGATATACAAGATTAATGGTCTTCTTGCTTTTTAGGTTTTTTAACATTAATAGGTTGGTCAAATACTCCTTTATCCTTTTAAAGGCTTTTTAGCACTATTTATTCCACTTCACTAGTTGGTCCTTTCTCAATAACTTAAATATTGGTCTGTAGATGAGAGTAAGTTTTGCTATGAACCTACTGATATATTGCAAATAACCTAAGAAACCTTAGACTTCTTTCTTTGTCATAGAAGCAAGCATGTCTTGAATAGCCTTTACTTTGTTTAGACCCACTTCAATGTTTTTCTCACGAACCATGTGTCCCAACAACTTAACGGAGGTGATCCCAAACACACGTTTCTTAAGATTCAAGCTCAAGTTGTACTTGTCGACCTATTTTAAGAACTTTTCTAGAGCTTTGAAGTGTCTTTCTCTCAACTTAGACTTTAACATTATATTTTCCACATACACCTCTATCTCTTTTTGGATCAATTCATGAAACAAGGATATCGCCATCCATTGGTATGTTCCCCTCATATTTTTCAACCCAAATGGCTTCAAATTATAGCAATACGTTCCCCACCCCATGATCAAAGTTGTTTTTACCTTATCTGTGATAAGCATAAGTATATGATTATAGCCATAAAACCCATCCATAAATGAGTACATAATGTATGTTGCAACACTATCTACCAACACATCAATATGAGGCAATGGAAAGTCATCTTTCGGGTAAGACTTATTCAAATCCCTATAATCCACACACATCCTTGTTCTTTCATCCTTCTTCCATACCAGAATTATATTTGCTAGCCATTTAGGATAATCCACTATCTCTAAAAATTTGGCATTTAATTGCTTTGCTACTTTTTCCTTAACCAATTGAGCCCGCTCGGGTCTCATCCCTTGAAGTTTCTACTTTATCGGTTTCATGTGTGGGTAGCTTAGGATTCTATGTTTTGGGACTTGCCTATCAACTCCCGACATGTCTTCATACATCTAAGCAAAAACCTTCTAGTACTTTTTGAGCAACTATTTAAACTTTCTCCACTTTTGTTGTATGACATCACTAGCAATGAAAAAGATTTATAGATTTTCCTGTGTCAAGATTAAATGCATTGGTATGCATAACATAAATGTTAAATAGGCTAATGAAATGATGCATACCATGCATAGTACCATTGGGAAATACTTCACACAAGTAAGCAAACTCATCATTATTGCCTCAAACTTAGATAAAAATACATCATCATATTCAAAAAAAATAAAATAAGAACATCAGCTATATAAGAAAAAATAACTTCTTTTGATAGGTTGGTAAGAGTTTTTTCCATTAGAGCCTTTTCCCCTTCAAGCTTCTGTTTCACCAATTGCAACGTTGAGATCATTACACTGTCTAGAATGATTCTACTTTTCATTTTTTATACTAATCATAACTTTCACCACCTATTTAAAGTCTTGCTTCATCTAGCTATCGCCCAACTCAATCTTCATGAAGCTTACCTAAAGGGCCACCCCTTTTAACATAGCTTGATTCGGTGTCTCTTTACCATCACCAATGTCCTCAATGGAATTTACAATCATGTCCTTAATATTTGCTAGAGTTAATATGGTGTATGTATCTTCAATGAACTTGCACAACTCGGTGTATTCCTAGTTTGGGTTTATAAGAGGGGCATCTTAATTAATAATCCCAAACATCTCCTTTATAAAATTTACACACATAGCCTATAAGTGTTGTTCTAATGAGTATCGGCCTTGCTCTCCCTCTGAGGGCAACTTCTGATTAACCAAAGGCCATGTAGTTTAAGGGTCATACAAAACTATAGACTAACCCAACTCTTAGTTGTCCTTCATTCCTGTAACCTGTTTACCTTTCTTCTTTCTTTTATTCTTTTCGTCTTCATTTCTTAGTGAATCTTGATAGTTTTGATAGCTCATCTCCATAATCTATGAGAAAGCCCTTTCAACCTCAACCATAATATTGTCACCCACTAGTTTATCATCCCCTTTTACATCTTTTTCTTTAACTTCCCTAACTGTATCTCTTTCCTATGTGAATAAGTCAAACAATGGCCCATATAGGACCTTGGCCTCACCTTTGATTCTTTAGCACGAGACCCTAGTCCCCTTCAAATGGTATGAGTAGGAATTTCAGGAAACTCTAACAGACTAGTGGAATTCTTCCCTAATCCTTGATTTGGTAGAAAGTTTATATTTTTCATAATTACCATCACCTTTAGGTCAACCCATTTTCCTTGACCCCAGCAACTTGAAAACCTCTAGGATACGAAACAACCATGTTCAGTGTTGACACAATTTCTTTTACATCTATACAGATAGTCATTACTCTCTCTCCTTTGTAAAGAATTTTGACCTTTTCATGTAAAGTAGAAGACACATCTCTCAATGGATGATACCATGGTCCCTAACAATAGTGAAAAGTAATAAGAATATCCAAAACCATAAATTCCATCATTGTCTCAATGATCGCAGCCTTCATTATGGTCTTTAACATACTTGAGGCTAGCCTTTTGCTATTATCATAAGCTTAGATGATGCTATTTGAGGCTTAAGTCATTCTCTGACAACCTAAACTTATGCAACAACTTCAAAGTGTAGATGTTAATCCTAGACCCATCATCAACTATCACATATGGAGTGCACTTCCCCTTCACTTTGGTCCTAATGAATAAAGCCAAATTGTGATCCCATCCTTATAGTGGCAAGTCTTCATCCAAGAAGGTGATCTTTCCTTTGTGGGTGACTAGAGTGATAACGTCTTTCAAAATGGCTTCACTAAAAATGATCAGGATGGATAGTGCTTTAACCATGGCCTTCTTATGCTTCTGAGAAGCAAAGAGTAATTTTTACACATTTGTATGAGCAAGCATCTTTTTCAACTGTTTTACGATAGGGTTATAATCCTCTTTTTCTTTCATAATAAGTTTGGTTGTCTTCTTCTTCACTTAAGAGCTTCCATCAAGATAATATTACCTACTTTGTGTTACATTGTTCACTTATTTTTCCTTCTTCTTTCCATCGCTCTCTTCTTATAGCTTTATCATCTTTTTCCTTCTCACCTTCACTATTTCCTTATCTGAACTATCCCATAGTTGATAGTGTGAACCATAATAGTAAGGTTCTTTGGTGTTTCTTCGAAAGTAGCCATAACAACCCTTTTAAGTACCTGAGAGTCTATCATAAATGTCTCTTGATTAGGAGGTGAGACATTACAGTAATTCAGGAAAGGGCTTCCTCTTATGCTTAGTATCCTTGATTCTAGTCCTAATACCAAGTAATGCCTCTCTAATAATCATCTTTTCAATGGTACAATTATCTTATTGTCAATGAGGTTTTGAATCTCATATCTTAACCATTAACAATCATCAGTATTATGCCCTGCTCCTTGATGACAAGAATAATAGAGATTAGAGTCATATCCTTGGGTAGTGGATTGGGAGGTGGTCTAGGTATTAGAGGTTTCAACACTCATTTCCTATGTAGTCTCTTGAATGCCATGAAGAGACGCATCCTCGAATTAGTAAACTATCTTGGAGTCCTAACAACATTCACATCAGTCGTTTTTCCCCCTTCAACTTTAGGCTATAACGGGGTATTTTTCCTTCTCTTATATTACCTTTTTGATTCATACTTTAATTCTTAAACTTACAAACTAGCCTCTCTAAAGTCTTCACAATTTCTTACCAACATGTCTTGATTCTAAATCTAATGTTAGGTAATGCCCCTCTAACAGTCATCCAAACTAATTCTTTTTGGTAGCTCTAGTAGTGGCCTCAAATATTGTCTTCTTAAGTGGCCTCAAAGGTTGTCTTCGCACACCTCTTGATGTAGTCATTGAAGCTTTCACTAGTCTTTTTCTTCAAAGACTATAAATCTTATAAAGTGACCTGTAAGTCTGAATCGCATGTATATTGCTTCTCAAAAGCTTTTATCAACTCTTTCTTAGTAGACCCTTATAACAACAACTTAAAAAAAAACTTTAGCATAGTGTCCATTGGCACTTCGAATGCCTTCATAAATAATACATACAAATGGTCATGATTCTTAGCATTATGAGCTCCTATGAACTTTGAAAGCTGGGCATGCAAAAATTAGTTAGAAGCTTATTTAGTTTGTGAGCCAACAATTCTTCAATATCTATTCCCTTTTCTAAGTGTTTGACACCCAAAGCCTTCTATATTTTCTATAATTGCTTCTAAATTTATCAAACCGTATGCTCTCTGTCTCACTCTCCAAGACAACAATGGTGTTTCCTACTTATTTAGCAAGCTTGCTCTCATGATACTCTTTCATCCTAAATAAATCATCACCAATCACTATAGGCTGAGATGCATCTATTAGTGCCTTCCCTTTAATATTTTTACTAGCAGAGGTGCCCCCTTTCTTTAAAATCTCATTAAAGTGCTTATTCACCTCCTCAGTAATTCTTTCTTCCATCTTGCAATTAAAGTTAACAATTATCTTATCCAAAATCTCTAATGGTATGGTTAGCTTCTATTGAACCTAACTTGGGGGTATGCTGAACCAAGATTATTTTGATGGTTACAAACACTTCTAAAAGCTAACCTTTATCCAAGTTATTAATGTAAAATCTTGCAGGTACATCAATTTATTGAACGAAGATGTTTGGAGCAAGAGTTATGATGAAAACTCTAAGTATTCAACTCCAATGGGTGTTGCCATATTTCAATAAGCATTGTGACTTACGCAACAGACATTGAAGGATCTTAAACAGGTATTGAAATGACACATAAGTGAGAGTAAAGTCTTACAGACCCCTTAACAAGCATTTTTCTGAAGCATAATAGGCATTGGATGACTTAATCACTTAAGCAATGCAAGTCTCTTCGCAATGGAGTTGTAATTTCGCAACGGTATGGCTCTTGATATCTTAATGAGGCATTACATTTTCGTAATAAACGTTGGATCAAGTGACTTCATTTAAGCCAAATTCTCAACATCTCAACACGAAAATTAGAGAAGTTCCCAAGCAGACCTAAGATCTGTACACCATCCAACAAGACACTTTCAAATATGTAATAGGCATTGAGATCATTTTCAATGGGCATTGAAAGTTTACCAATAGTCGTTGACGTACTGTTGAGAATCTTGAAAAATAGAGTATCAAGTTCACATCCTCCTGGAAATTTGCAACTAGCATTATTTATATCTCAATAAAAGTTAAGGTTGAATTCCAACAGGCATTGAGAATTGCCAACAATCATTGAAGAGTTGTTGAACAAACAATTGAAAAAGACAGAAGATGAGTGTCTAGGAAAATCTCTCTCTAACGGCTAGTTCTAATGGGCATTTCAATATTACCAATGACCATTGAAGTTGTATTATATTTGAAAATCACTAATTGATGACTGAATAATAGGCATGGGAATGTCCAACAGGCATTGAGTGTCTACTCTAGCGATATGAAGTGATAGCTTTCTTTCTAATGACTAGTTTTGTGTCTTTGCCTATAAAAAGACCCTTTCATAATGGAAACAAATAAGGAAAAAACATTTTAAAAGTGATTATTTCTATAGTGAAAGCTATCTTTCAATAAAAAAAAAAGGGTAAAACAAGAGTGACCAAGCTTTTAAGAGAAGATCATTGTTAAAGCTTGAAAAAGTTATCTTCAAAAATAGAGTTTGAAGAACAAGCTTTCAAACTTTCCCCCTAAACCCTCAATCAAATTAAGCAAACCTTATAAGTGTGTTTTGAGTTGTTTATTGCTTGAGTAAGAGAGCTTTTCTCAACTTTCTAAGTTGTAATTTCATTTGAGAAAACCTTTGGTTAGGAGATCTAAAACCATAGTCTATGAAAAGGTTTAAGGTAGTACCTGTAAACTATTTAGGAAAATGGTCTTAGTAATACTCGAAGTTTGCTTGTAATGTCTTGGTAGTGCCTTAAAACTACTATTGTAAAGGTAGTTGATAGCACCTGTAAGCTATCTAGATAGTGAAAGGCTCTATTGGGAATACTAAAGGAGAGGACGTAGGCAAGTTATGTCGAACCTCTACAAATTGGTTGTCTTGATTCTTTATTATTTTCACACTTGTTTTTATTTGTTATTATTTGTCATTTCCCTATTCAACCCTCCTTTCTATGGCACTAAAGGACAATAATTGGATAAGAGCTCAGTCTCTTCATTAAAGCTTAAGTGCTCTGAGTAAAGTTCATGACAAGTAATGGAGAATCTCAATTAGTCCATAAGCCATCTTTCTTTAAAGGATATGACTATGGGTACTGGAAAAATTGCATGGAGATTTTTCTTAATAGTGAAACTATAGATCTATAGGACATTATCGAAAAAGGAAGAGAAGTTCCAAAAAAACTAGTCAGAGATGTTCTAGTACCAAAGCCCACGAGTGAATGGACAGTTGAAGAGAGGAAGATAAACTTGAAGAATAGACGAGCAATGCAAATTCTCTTCTGTGCAATCCATAAATCTCAGTACGCTAAGTTACAAATGTATAAATGTGGGACACATTACAAACTCAACATGAAGGACCCAGCGAAGTCAATAAGAACAAGATGCAAATGCACACATATATGTTTGATATCATCTTGGTGAAACCATCACTGAGATATAATATAGGTTTATTGACACAGTAGGCACTCTTAGAACTCTTGGGAAGTCCTACTCTAATGAGGACATGGTAGCAGAGATTCAAAGAACACTTCCTACAGATAGGTGGGAAGCCAAAAAGACAGCAATAAAGGAAGCAAACAAGCTAGAAGTCCTATCACTAGATGAGGTCATGGGAAAGTTGTTGGCCTATGAAATTACCATTGAGAAACTAGCTAAAAGTACTGAGTGAGAAAAAAAGATTTGGCACTAAAAGCTAAAGTGGAACGCTTTAAATCCCCATTTTCTTTTTGTTTGCTAACATCTTCTTCTTCTAGCTATGAAGAAGACATTAGTGAAGATAAGCACCTCGCCCTCATAAAAAGTAAAGCAAAGAGATTTCTCTCAAATCAAAAGAGTAAAAGGGCAAGGATGTATAAGAAGAAAGGTAGCAAGAGTCAACTCATTTGTTATGGATATAATAAGAGAGGGCACATAAAGTCATATTGTCCCAAGGTGAAAAAGAACCAAGTTCTTACTAAGTAACACACCTCTAAGAAAGAAAAGTAAGTGTATAAAGTTACTTGGGATGACACTGGTGACTATAAACCTAATGAGGGTGACTAAGGAGAAATCAGATGAGTCTTCAGGTGAGCACTCCTCCAACAATGATGGTGGCAATGATGGTAGCCATGAGGTAAATCCTTTTGATTCTTACTCTATAGATGAATTATATTTTATTATTACTAAACTCACCTTCAAAGTTGAGACTCTCAAGTTTAACACCCCTTCTCTTAAGGAAAAGAACAAATCTTTAAAAGACTATGCTAAGAATCAATAGACTCTGGCCAAGGAGGTTGAGTCTCTCACAGCTGAGAATTCTGAGCTTAAGGATAGCCTCAACAAATTCACCTAAGGGAAGGAGAAGTTAGACTCTATCATTGAGATTTAAAGGAGCCCATCCATTAAACATGGATTCAAATATAATGTCTCTATTTCGACTACTCCTTCTATTTTAAAAATAGTTTTTATTAAGGCTATGGAAGTTCGTATACCTAACCCTATTAGAATGCCAAAAATTTTGAAGAAAGGAAATACCAAAATAAATGGCATAAAGGCTAATTCATAACATGTTCACACACTACTAAGACATATTCCTCCTAGAGCAAATTATGCCTATTTGTATCATTCATACAATCCTAAGAGGTAAAGTGTCCAAAGGTACAAAAATTGGCATAACCATGGATATAGATACATACCACATTGGAGAATTCCTCATATGAGAAACGTTCATAGAATTATGGCTCAAAGGAGTTGCAAGTCTCAAAAACACTATGTGCATGCTCCACCTAAAAATAGGATAATAGCTTACTTTAATGGTGACTATTTTATTGTGGTATATATGGTCACATCGCCTATCACTATCATTCTATAAGGCATGATAAGCAAATGGCAAGAGCTAACCCCTTAGGACCTAAAGAGATTTGGGTACCTAAGACTTGATTCTCTTTATTCTATAGATGTGCATGAAATCCCAAATTGGAGAGCAAGAGTGGTATCTTGATAATAGATGTTCAAAGCATATGATAGGAGAAAGGAAGTTTTTCACATAATTGGAGAAATCTGAAGGACTTTAAATTGTGTCTTTTGGAGACAATGGAAAAGTAAAAATCATTAGCATTGGTAAAGTAGGTAAGGATGTTGACTCACCTATCCTTGACAAAGTATTGCTCATTGATGGACTCAAACACAACTTGCTCAGTGTAAGTCAGTTATGTGACAAAGGCCTCAGAGTTATGTTTAAACCCTAAGCATGCTATGTGTCAAGGATGAGTGACAAAAATTTTGTTCATTGGTAGGAGAATTCATAATATTTATATCATTAATTTAAATTATCTCATTAACCATAATGCAAACTGTCTAGTCTCTATAGTGGATGAATGTAAAACTTGGCATAGGAGACTAGGACATGCTAGCATGAAACTCCCTAATAAGCTAAAAAAACAAAAACTTGGTTGAAGGTTTACTTGAAATCAAGTTCGCAAAAGAAAGAGTTTGTGAACCATGTCAAAACAAGTCAAATCTTTATTCAAGTCCAAGAATAAGGTAAGTTCTTCTAGACCTTTGCAATTGCTTCACATGGATCTATTTGGATTTGCTAGAGTATCTAGCTTGGGAGGCATGCACTATACATTTGTCATAGTAGATGATTACTCTAGATATACTTGGGTATTGTTCCTCCCTCATAAGGACTCTTGTTTTGATGATTTTAAGACCTTTACTAGGAGAATTCAAAATCAAAAGGATTTAAAAATCTCTTCTATTAGAAGTGACCATGGATGAATGTTTGAGAATGCTAAGTTTCATGGTTTTTATGATGAGTATGGTATCTCACACAACTTCTCAACTTCTAAAACACCACAATAGAATGGTGTGGTAGAAATGAGTATAATCTTCCTAAATAAGTATAATCTTCCTAAATATTTTTAGACTGAAGCTACTAACATTTAATGTTATCTCTTAAATAGAGTCTTAGTAGGACCCTTGTTGAAGAAAACTTCCTATGAGTTATGGAAAAATAGGAAGCCCAAGATTACGTATTTTAGAGTCTTTTTGTTGCAAGTGTTTTATTCTAAACACTAAAGACAACCTTAGCAAATTTGACTCCAAATTCAAAGAAGGAATTTTCCTTGGGTGCTCTACTATCAGCAAAGGGTATAGAGTCTTCAATAAAAGAACACTTGTTATAGAGGAGTTTATGCATGTTATATTTGATGAATCTAACCCTACTTCTACAAGAATAGAAAAAGATATTGATGATTTTACAGGTCCTATGAGTGAATTGGAAATTGAAAAAGAAAGAATAAATGTGGACAATCCACAAGATTTGAGGAATGAAGGAAATACAGATCCACCTCCACTTACTCCAAATGAAGAGCTAACTCAGTAGAAAGGGACTAGGTTTTTAAGAAATATCATCTAGGAGATCTCATCATTGGTGATCCATCAAGTTGAGTAACAACTAAATCATCTTTTAGAAATGAATGTACCAATCTTGCTTTTGCTTGAGCATAAGACCATAGATGAGGCCATTAAAGATAAACATTGGGTACTTGCTATGCAAGAAGAACTCAATCAATTTAAAAGGAACAAAGTGTAGACTTTAGTTCCTAGACCTAATAATCATTCCATTATTAGAACAAAATAGGTCTTTAGAAATAAACTTGATGAGCGTGGAATCATTGTTAGAAAAAAGGCTCAGTTAGTAGACAAAGGCTATAACCAAGCATAAGGAATTGAATTTGATGACACATTTACACTGATAGCAAGACTGGAAGCCATTAGGATTTTGCTTGTATTTGCATCTCATATGAATTTTAAGTTATATCAAATGGATGTCAAAAGTGTTTTTCTTAATGGCTATATTAATGAGGAAATATATATTAAACAACCCCTTAGTTTTGAATGCCATTGCTTTCCTAACCATGTGTTCAAGCTCACCAAAGCCCTATATGGCTTGAAGCAAGCTCCAAGAGCTTGGTATGAAAGGTTGAGCAACTTCCTTGTAAATAAAGGTTTCTCCAAAGGTTTGGTAGCCACAACACTCTTTTCTATAGAGAAGAATGAAGATTTACTATTACTGCAAAAATATGTAGATGATATCATATTTGGTGCTACTAATGTTTGCTTATGTGAAGAATTCTCCAAAGTAATGAAAAGTGAATTTGAGATGAGCATGATGGGAGAACACAAATTTTTTCTTGGGTTACAAATCAAGCATGGAAAGGAAGGAATCTTCATCAACCAAAATAAATATACAAGGGAACTAATCAAAAGATTTGGCATGGAAAACAACAAACCATGCAAAACTCCAATGAGCACCAACATCAAGCTAAGCATGGATGAACATGGTAAGGTTGTGGATCAAAAGCTGTCTAGAGGTATGATTGCTAGTCTACTCTATCTAACAATGTCTAGGCTTGATATTATGTTCAGTGTTTGTTTATGTGCTAGATATCAATCTAATCCTAATAAGTCCCATTTGCATGTTGTAAAACACATACTCAAATATCTTGTAGGTATTCCCAACTTAGGACTTTGGTATCCTAAGAGTTCTTCATTTAATTGAATTTTCTAATGTTAATTTTACTGGGTATACCTTAGATAGAAAAAGTACTTCAAGCACATGTCAATTACTTGGCTAATGCTTAGTGTCTTGGAGTAGCAAAAAGCAAAACTTAGTTGCTTTATCAATTGTGGAACCTAAGTATGTGGCAACTAGTCTTTATTATGCTCAAATCCTATAGATGTAACAACTTCTTGATTACAAAGTAATTGAAAATCAAGTCGTCATTAAATGTGATAACACTAATTCCATAAATTTATTTAAAAATCCTATACAACATTCTAGAACCAAGCATATATACATTAGACATCATTTTCTTACGGATCATGCTAATCATGGAGATATTGTATTAGAATTTGTTAATACTAACCATCAGTTGGCAGATATTTTCACTAAACCTCTTTGTGATGAAATGATATAAAAACAGAACTTGGTATGATTGATAGGAATACCTTGGATTAACTTCAACAAGTTCTTCTTCTTTACTTTTGTTAATCTATATATGGTCATTATGGGTTGATTCTTGATATGTTGCTTGAATTCATTACCATTAAAGTTTTTAGACTCAATAAGCTATAGATTTTAATTATGTATAATCTTGATCAAAATGTCCATATATTAATTGAATTCATGACCATATCATTGAGTTTGATTAACAATATTCATTAGCTAAACTTTTAAAGTCTTTGAAAATTTTATTTTAAACTTAGTTCTATTTTGAAAAACATGGCCAACGATCATTATGTGTTTCCTAACAACTGTTGTGTTAGTTGTGAGTTCCTCATTTTGCTTTTGTCGATCCCTATGATCATTATGTATTTTTAATGACTGTTGTTCTTCACCCAATGGATGTTGCGAGCAGCCACCATTGTTGGATGAAGAACACTTACTAGAGCAAGCTAATGGTCATGTCTAACAATCATTGTTAAAATCATAATAGTCGTTGAAAACCCCTAACAGTCATATTTTCAAAATAGGGTTAGCTCACCAAACTTCCATATAAACTCTTATCTATCCCTAAAGTCAGTTTCATTACTTTACTGTGTTTTCAACTCTCTCTCTCTCTCTCTCTCTCTCTCTCTCTCTCTCTCTCTCTCTCGTATTGTTGCTATTTCTTTTGTATACTCACTTGCATCAAACCTCAAACACTCAATCAATGGCACCCAAACCATACTCAACCAAGGGTACAAGCAACTAGCCCATAAAATCCCTCAACCTTCTTACTCCAGCTCCAAAACTAAGGAGAATCTAGCCTTTATGCTTGCCCAATAGAAGAAATGAATAGCAGAACCATCCTTAGCACAATAGTCATCCAGGAAATCAAAAACTGTTTCAAAACCCAAAGGGAAAGGTAGAGTATAAAAAACATAGTATACTCCTCCCCTACTTAAATAGTTCCATCTCAAGACTAAAAAAGAGAATGATTTGGCTTTAAAGCTACTAAAGAGACACTTAGAAGGTGGAAAATTTCTTAAGTAGATTGATTTACAAAGATATGAGATAGCTAAAAAGGTGAAAGAGCATATGTTGGGACTTGGATAAGAGTTATTTTCCCATCTCAAAGAACCCTCCTCCCTGGAACTTACTGTGGAGTTCCTCACCACTTTGAAAGTGTTGTGTAGTGGTTGTGATGTGTATGCCTAGGAAAGCATAATAAAATTTAGATTATTTAGAAAGAAGTACACCTTTAGACCCAATAATTTGGCAAAGTGCTTTGATGCTACTACTTCAGGGATAACAGAGCCTCCTCCTATATTCAAGGTTGATGTAAATCAATTCTAAAAGTCTATCAATGATGGGAAGAGTAATTACAATAACAACGATAAGGCATCAAAAATTAAAAGTCAAGCCTTAAGAATAGCCTATCGATTCATCACATGGAATATAAATGAGAAAGCTCAGTCAAATGAAAATTGCACAATAATTGACGTATTCTATCTTTGGTGCATGAAGAATAAACAAAATATCAACACTTCATTATTCTTAATGCAAAGGATAGATGGACAGATGGACAAGGTCAATCGATTTGTGATAGGTCACTACATCATAAGAATTGCCAAGTATGTGAAAGCCATTCCCCAAATAAAGGATGAACTAGAAGAGAAAAACATTTTGTTAGAAACACTGCCACATGATGAATCTATTAGTGAGAAGATGCTTCTCAACCTGGGAATCTTGTGAAGATTGGATTTAGGCCTAATCAAAAAGAATACCAGAAGAATGAGAAATTTCTTAATAAGAAGAGGAGAATAAGGACATTGAGAAAGCAATAAGAACAGGAGTTGCAGCAGTAGAAGGCATTGAAACAAGTGTTTTTGCTCCTACTACATCTAGTCCATCTCTTAATGTTTGAAAGAAAGATTCTTGAGCAACTGGAGACCATTTCCAATACAGTACAAAGGGTTAAATCTTTTACTATCTCTTTACACTATAAAGTGCAAAAAATTCAAAGATACGTGAAGGACACCAACCGGACTTTAGATTGGATAGTGGATGGGTTGAACTTGTAACTAAGGACTCTAAGTACTCTAACTGAGGCAAATGCAGTAGATAAGCCTAAGGACAAACCTTAGAACCATCCCTAAGACCTTTAGCTCAAACTATTTATCTACTCCCTCAAACTATATATTTACTTTATTTCATTTCTTTTGTCTTTGTTTTCTTTCTCAAAAATAATTGATTTAATGGACAATAGCTTATAATACAATAAAATGTCAACTCTTTCTATTTATACTATTATTTGATTCCATTACCTTGCCATTAGTATTCCAATTTGTTTCTTTTTTATAATGACAGAAGGGGAGAAGGTAAAGGAATAACAAGGTAAATGTAAAGGAGAAGAAATAATATACCAAAGGCAAAGGAAAAGGTAAATGGAATGTGATATGTAAAACGTATGTGTACATGGTAAAGAAAGAGAAGTACTAAAGTATGTGCATGATAATGACTTGACATATAAAGAGGAGTATATATGTGAACTTATAAAAAATAACTTATAAAAATAACTTAATATGAGAACCTATTATAAAAGTGTATATAATATGAATTTAAAGGAGAGTAACATAAACATATTGTTGTAACTTGTGCACTTAGTGTTAAATCATATTAGTTGATATTTTGATACACTGAAAGATGAGCTATAATATGATTAACTCCATCATATGATGTACGCTTTTCATATTTGCAAGGTAAATTAACTTAGATAGATTATTTGTCATCATAAAAAAAGGGGAGAATGTTAAACCTAGCTTAGGAGTATGGTGAACTAAGCTTGTTTTGATATTACAAATACATTTAAAATCTAACCTTTGTCCAAAGTTGTTTGTGTAAAATCTTGCAGGTGCATCAATTTATTGAAAAAAAATGTTTGGAGAAAGAGTTATGGCAAAAACTCTAAGTATTCAACTCCAACGAGTGTTACCATATTTCATGACTTACGCAATAGGCTTTGAAGGATCTTCAATAGGCATCGAAATGATACACAAGTATGAGTAAAGTCTTTTGGACCTCTCAACCAGCATTTTTCATAAGCACAACAGTCATTGGATGACTTAATCACTTTAGTTGTGTAAGTATCTTTCCAACGGTCATAGCTCTTGATATCTCAACAAGGTGTTGCATTTTCACAATAGACATTGGACCAAGTGACTTGATTTAAGCAAAATTCTCAAGATCTCGATATGGACGTTGGAGAAGTTCCCAAGTAGACCTAAGATCTCTGGATCCTCCAATGAGACACTCTTAAATATGCAACAGGCATTGAGATCATTTTCAATGGGCATTCAAAGTTTACCAACAATTATTGAAGTACTACTAAAAATCTCAAAAAACAAAGCATCAAGTTCACATCCTCCTAGAAATTTACAATAGGCATTATTTATATCTCAACAGGAGTTGATGCTGAATTTCAACAGACGTTGAGAATTGCCAACAGTTGTTGAAGAGTTGACAATTGAGAAAGTCAGAAGAGGATTGCCTAAGCAAATCTCTCTCATCATATTGCTTCAATAGGCATTTTGATAGTACCAAGGATCGTTGAAGTTGTATTCTATTTGAAAATCACCTAATTGATACTAAACAACAGGCGTGGGAATGTCCAACAGGTGTTAAGTGTCTATTCTAGTGACATAAAGTGATAGCCTTCTTTCTAATGGCTAGTTTTGTGTATTTGCCTATAAAAAGACCCTCTCACAAAAGAAACAAAGAAGAGAAAATATTCAAAAAGTGAGTATTTTTATAGTGAAAGCTATCTTTGAATAAAACATGGTGAATAAAAGTGATTTAGCTTACAAAATAGGATCATTGTCAAAGCTTGAAAAAGAGATATTTAAAAACAGAGTTTGAAGAACAAGCTCTCAGACTTTCTTTCAAAAGTCTCAACCAAATCAAGCATACCTTGTAAGTGTGTATCAAGTTGTTTATTCTTGAGTGAGAGAGCTTTTCTTAACTTTCTAAGTTGTAATATCATTTGAGAAAACCTTTGTTTAGGAGATCTAAAACCATACTCTATCAAAGGTTTAAGGTAAACCTATTAACTATTTTGGGGAAATGGTTATAGTAGCACCCATATGTCTACTTGTAACAGCTTAGTAGTGCCCTAAAACTATTGTTGTAAAGGCAGTTAATAGCATTTGTAAGCTAGCTTAACAATGAAAGGCTCTAATAGGAATACTAAAGGAGAGGACATAAGTAAGTTGTGTCGAACCTTTATAAATTAGCTGTCTTGATTCTTTTGTTGGTTGTAGGCACCAAAAAGGTGGTTTAAATTGGTGTTTTTTTTAAAAAAATGAAGTGAAGGATAAAGATAGAGTAGAAAGGAGACACAAAGATTTATAGTGATTCGGATCTTAGCCAACCCTACGTTCACTTCCCAATTCTCTGCAATTGGGTGTTTCACTCACTCGAAATGGTGTTTCCAAGCTCACACCTAACTTTTACACTTTGTGTTTTCAAGGCTCACATAATAATCTTTCTTATAAGTGTTTTCTAAGGCTCACACTAAAACCTCTCTCAAGTGTTTTCACAGGCTTACACTAAAACCTTTTACAATTAGTGTTTAATGCTCACACCCAATAATCACAATCTCATAAAGAATATAACAAATTGAGTAGCTAAATTGCAAGAGCTTTTACACAAGTAATAAATTTTCTTTCTATCTCATATTAACAACTGTTTAGTGGAGTATTTATTCCCCATACCCACTAAATAGACGTTAGACTATGAAACTCATCAAATCTTCAAGACATGCTAGGTAAATTCTGCATTAATTTCATGTCAGGTGGGATTCGTGGTTACGACATACTAATTTCTATATGAGAGCTAAAAATTATGGCAAAAAATTTCATTTGTATCTAACGACTAGTCCATATGTGAACTCTTCATTGGTCCATCAAGAAAATATAGTCGTTGCTTTCTAACTGCCTACAAAAGTCATGATCGCAATCAATCCTTGTACAAGACACAATTGAGATGCAAATTCTTCTATTTGAAGGAGAATGTTCATCTTCATGAATCATGGTCACTACTAACAATGTCGCCCTTACTAATTTTATTCTTCAACTGATACATGGGACACATGGTACACTATGGTCGTAGACTTAGTTCCCTCTTCAGTCACTATGAAAGTCGCGGTTACGACTGAGGCGCGACATTGATCACAAATTCATCTGTGACTTTGACACTCCCATTTTTGGATGAATCGCGATAGCAATGATGCCTGTGAATCCGTCTAACTTACCTTCACCCTGTCATGAGCTATTTCGTGGTCACGAATTACAAATCACTGACCGTGAATTTGGATGAACTTTGCCTTTTTAAAGATTATGAAATCCATCTAAATTTCAATTGAATGTCTAACTTAATTCTATAAAACAACACTTAATGGAAACATTAGAATTGATCAATCTCCTTTGTCAAGATCAAAAGTGGTCCAGGACTTAAGGTTAACCAACCTAGTCCAACAATCTCTCTCTTTTTTATTTTGACAACTTAGATTTATCATATGGGAAAATGATGCATGAATATGAAGTTGGAGTGGTAATTTGTTCAATGCATACTTAAATCTTTTAGTATACTTAGAAGTTTTAGTGAATTTTTCTAAATATGACTTTAAGGCCAAAATTCTAAGTATGATGCTCTTATGCTCTTATGTTCTTATGCTCCCCCTCAACTTATGCTATTATTTTTCTCTCCCCCTTTGATTCATTCTAGATTCTATCTCTCTCCCTTTGGCAAGATCAAAAGAGGCTAGAAGGGGAAAAGATCAATTGCATAAATAGACAAGTAATCATGGGGAGCAAATGCATAAACAAATTGAAATAGAGCAATCACATAGCACATAATTTCATCAAAGAAACAACTTTTATATATATAAACTTATAAATAAGTTTTATGGGATCACATTTTTTGCATAACAGAAAGATTCAAAAGAGATCCTAAACTAAAAAGCATGAGAATCATCTTCATCTCTAGAAAAGTCTTCATCATCACCATGATCTTCACCTTCATCCTCATCTCTATCCTCCACTTGATCATTGCCTTCTTCTTCATGAGTATCATCAAACTCTATGAAGTCCAAAAGATGGCAATGAGGGACTTCTAACTTCTCTTACAAGTCTACCATATCACTATGAAGATAAGAAAGGAACAAAAATCTCCTTTTCATCATTCTCATTAACTTATCCAATTTGTTGTTGATGGTAGCAAGTGAGAGTTTAGCCTTAGGCTTTGGTTATGGAGGGATGGATGGGGCTCCTTCTTCAATAATTAGTCTCTTCCTTTTTGAGGCTTGTGAGGACTCCATCTTTTTAGCACCAATTACACCCAACGTGTAGGCATAAGTGTCTGGGTGAATTGCTTTGGCATTTATGAGATAGGAGAGATCAAGAAAGTTTTGTGATGGTAGAAGTTTCTTAGTGAGGAACTTTTTGTTATCCTCATTAAGAGCTCCTAAATATCAATATATGGTTGTGATGTGGGATGGAAGAAGGAATTGGTTTTTAGGCTTGTGCTTATATGAATTAATTGATCCACAAGATACCTACCAGTTTGGATTGGCTTGTTCTTGATAAGGCAAAAAAAAATGCCAAGTTCTTTTGTGATACTTTTTCATTTCCATCACCTCTAGCATTAATTGAAAAGGTGATGATACGATGAAGTATCCAAAATTGTAAGGTTTTAATGTACTTGGCCAAGAAGGTTTTGGGGTCATGTTTAGTTTCGATTAAGATTTTTTACCAAAACTTGGAGTGAATAACGTCAAGTGTTGAGACAATAAAAGGTATGTGTTCTCTGACTTGAAGGTTGAAAAGTCAGGAAAGTTGGTCGAAAGTAATGAGATAGGGGTCATCAAAAGCTCAAAAAACTAACTCGTATTGGCATGCTCATGAGTCTGCTTTGCGACTGAGTTGTATAGTGCAAATGAATTCTCTAACCACTTGTTCATATCCAGGTTCATCTTGGAAGATAAACTCGATCCAGCCTAAGTTCGATAGGAATGCACAAATTTCTTCATTAAGTCCAAGTGTCTCTCATGAATTTGCTTTGCGATTGAGTTGTACCGTGCACATGAATTCTCTAACCACTTTTTCATATCCAGGTTCATCCTGGAAGATAAACTCGATCTAGCCTAAGTTTAATATGAATGCACGAATTTCTTCATTAAGTCCAAGAGTTTCTAGAGGGAAAGTTGAAGGGATTTTGTTAGGGAGGATTGTTTTAGAGGAGTTTGCTTTGTAACGGTCTTTTTCCTCTTTGGTAATACCCTACATAAGGTGAATAGCAGGAAGGGTAGAAGGTTGAGTAATGGCCTTGCCTTTTACTGCTTTGGACATTTTCTTAGGAGCCATGAGAGAATTTTGAGAGATTTTTAGAGTTTGAGAGAATTTTGAGTGAGAGAATTTGATATTGGAAGTGAAGTAAGGATGTTACTATTTAAAGGGGTATTTATAGCCATTTGGGGTCTCTGTAAACGACTAGAAATGCATTGATGAAGAGATGGAAATGGTTGGCAATCAATCACTTAATGGCTAGGCGGTTACCCTAATTTGTGTCTGTGAGTTTCAAAGTCGCAACCGTGAATTCCAAAAATTATGAGTAACAGACAAATTTTCCTCGAGAATACGCGTTTCAACGATCAAAATTTGAAATCTTGATCAAAATTCACGATGGAGCTTAATTCTTGCGACCACGATTTGATGTTTGACAATTGGGTGACTTAGACTTCTAATTTGCGACCGTGAACAGAGGATTGAAACCGCGAATTAGAAGGCAACAAGGATAATAAGGAAAATTATGTTTTTTGAAAATTTTAAAATTGTGATCCACTTGGAATATGTCACAGAAAAACACAAGACATATAATCAACATATAAGATCAAATTTTCACTTTAAGGAGCTTTCATCAATCATTCCTAATTCCCTCTTAATGAAGTTCAATCTTTCTTCATTGAGAGGTTTAGTGAAAATATCTGCAAGTTGATGATTTGTGTCAATAAATTCTAACACAACATCACCCTTTTGGACATGATCTCTAAGAAAATGGTGTCTAATATCTATGTGTTTACTCCGAGAGTGTTGGATAGGATTCTTAGAGAGATTGATAGCACTAGTGTTATCACATTTAATGGGAATGTGATCA
>CATIWR010323130.1:0-30615 GCA_949677035.1 Omphalea diandra | reverse complement strand
AGAAAATGAGTAGCAAAGACTTAAGAGCTTTCAATGCTTGTAATAAATTTGTTAGCAACCTTCTTCATGGCTGTTTGGTGGGGTATTTATAGCCAAACTTCTTCAAAGAGACGTTGCAGATCATAGCTCATTAAATCTTTGGGACATGCTTGACAGATTTTGCATTTAATGCTTGTCAGGATGAAATCGCGGTCGCGAAATCCAAATTCTTCAAGAGAAACCCCGTTTGTTTCTAACGGCTAGTCCACATGGCATCTTCTTATTTGTTTACATAGAAAATATAGCCGTTGTCCTTCACCTACTTTCAGAAGTTGCGGTCGCGAGTTTTTCTTGCACAGGGCACGACAGACACCGCGAATTCAACTGCCAAAATTGGTAACTTTCTTCCACAAGGATCGTGGTCGCTACTAGCAAGATGTCTTCGCGATTTTTGACTTCTAACAGCCTCATTGGACACTTGTTAGGCTGTGGTTGTGGACTTGCTTCCCTCTTGAATTTTTTTGAAATTCGCGGTCGCGACTCAGCCGAGATTTCTACCGCGAATTCATCTGTGATAATTTGACCTTTTCTTCTCAGGGATCGCGACCGAGAATGACACTGCGATTTCGCCTGCTTGATTTTCAGCATGTCTTAACATGAATCGCGGTCGCGAATTTGTAGGTTGCGGTCACGATTTACATGTTACTTTGGAATACATCAACTTCTTTATTTCTTCTTGAGGGATTGATTCAATTCTGCAATAACAACACTTATTTGAAACATTAGTGATGATCAATCTACTTTGTCAAGATCAAAAGAGGTTTTAAACCTAGGATTGATTATCCTAGTTCAACATCCTCTATGATATATTGTATTGTATTCCTTTTCTTTCTTTCATTTGCTTTTTTATGAAAGAATGAAGTGTTTTTGTCTTCATCTTTAATCCACTGCTCCCTTGATCTTTAATACCATGTTATTTCCTCATACTTAACAATTCTTAATTTTTGTCTCAATACTCTTCCTTACCTGAATTATTCCTTCTTCTGACACTCTAGTTTTCTGAAATTCATCCAGTATACACCGTAAAGCTTTTAGTTTTGTTATCACATTCCAAAAGTGTCATGGTCCCATTTTGCCAAAACCTTTCTACATCTCAATGTTTTTTCTTCTTTAAAAATCTATAGAAAAGCTAATTGAACCTCACCCATCTTTAACCACTTGCTTTCACTCAACTTTATCTAACCACATTTTTTCAAAATGGAATAACTTATGTCATCTCTGAGCTACTGCATGCCCATTCTTATCTATACCATTAGAAAAAGTGATGAATAAAGAATTATGGTCAGACTTCACATGTGGTAAGTGCACCACTTGGACATTCAAAAAAGTGTTACGCTAAGCATCATGTGCCAAAGCTCTATCAAGTCTTTCTTGAACATTAACAACACCTACTTGACCATTTGTCCAAAGGCAGTCACACCCAACATATCCCAAATCCACCAACTTACAAATATCTAGACAATCACAAAATTGCTCCATAGCTAAATCTGTTCTATCTACCCCTCATTTCTTATCATGACATTAAATAATTTCATTAAAGTCACCCGCACAATACTAGGGCATAGTAACTGGGATATTTAATTGTCCTAATAAATCCCATGTTCTACATTATGCTCTTGCTTTAGCCAACAATATACGTCAAAGAATAGCCACTGTTGATCCACACATCCTAAGATTTAACTAACATCGAAATATGGTTCATATAGAAAGAAACTAGAGATAAGTCCACTTTGTCATTCCATAGAATACACAAACCTCATTTTTGAGCCCTCCCCTCACCTGCACAGTCTACCACAAAACACCTTTCATAGCCAAAGACACAATCTTGTCTAAGAACTCTATTTGCTAATGTTTCAATTTGGTTTCCATTAAGAAAACCATATTAGGAATTAGCAATGTATTAGGTTGCATAATACTCGAACTATCGCCTGGTTTCCAAGCCCGCAATTGTTCAACTCAAGATACTCATGATGCTTGGCAAGGTTGGAGACCAACCTCTGCCATGTCAAATTCATTCTTTAGCAACTTGGCCAACTCAAACACCTTATGCTTCTTTAAGTTCACGTGCTTAACTACCATGCCTTCATCTCTTTTTTGCACCAATAAAAGTTACATAGTATGCATTACCATTATGTTTAAGTTCTGGATTGTGCATAATGGTTACTGGGTGTAATGTTTTGTTCTTTAGTGATTTGTGAGTGGAACGGGTACTAAAATTTATTACCTTATTAGTGACAAGGTTAGGTTAAAAAGGCTGTTTTCGCTGGTTATCAGGGCATATGTTAGTTTTTGGAATGATCAAGGTGTCTTGGGAAAAATTTTGGGAAGGAACTGTTTAGTAGTCGAAAGGTGATATAAGTTCTGTGGTAATAGGGAAAGTTTTGGTCACAAGACATTGTATGAGTGACATTATATCTCAAGGTTCCATAACTGATTGATTGGAGATAGGTACTAATAACTTTGTGCATAGGTGGTTAGTTGTTGTGTAGTCATTTGACTTTGATAGGTTAGTTCAGGTGCAAACATTGATAGTAGTGTAGACAACTTACCAATAGTTTCAACCATACTCAAATCCCTAATCCTTATAACTTACTATCCTATGTCGGCCTTATCTTGATCCCAAACATTCTCTTTCCCATTTCCTAGCTCACCATCATCAGAGTTAAATAATTCTTTTCTCGTTACTGTCTTCATATCCTTGTGGAAATCCTCACTTACAAATCGCAAGCCTTTCATATGAGATGGCTGAAGTAGTGCCCCATATGGACAATCTCCCTCGGCTACATCCCTCACATCCTCTTTATTCACCAGTAGTCCATAATCTCTCATAACATGCCTTAGATGACCATGTTGGTAACTAGGGCTGAGCATTCGGTCGGTTTGGTTCAAACCGAACCAAATTTATGAAAACCGAATATACCAAATTTAGTTTAAATTCAAACCGAATCAAACCGAAATTTAAGATAAACCGAAGTAAACCGAACCGAAAAAAATCAGTTTGGTTCAGTTCGATTTTCGGTTTTGGGCTCAATGGGCTGTTGGACTTTTTTTTATCTTATATAAAATAATTTATTTTTAGTTTTTTAAACTCAAATTAAAAAAAAATTAAAAAAAATCCCACAAATTCGGTTTATTCGGTTTTCACAATTTTAAACCGAATCGAACCAAAAATCAAAATTTTTTATTTTTTTAAACTGAATGAACCGAACTGAATTTACTTTAAAACCAAGCCAAATAAACCGAATTCATTTGGTTCGGTTCAATTTTTCAGTTTCGGTTCGGTTTTGCTCACCCCTATTGGTAACAAAAGAAAGGTAATCACTTAAACTTATATGGATCCCAGAAGGACTAACCTCTTGCTCCAACAATCTCTGATCCTCTTCTCAAAGGTTTTCTTAAGTCAACATTAACCCCCAGTCTCATATATCTGCCCATTCCCCTTAATGAATCTCCATTTATCTCAACTGCTTCACCAACCCTAGTACCCACAATTGTTATCGTCTCTCTAGTCCTTGATTCATGGGCAAGTCATAAATTCGAATGCAAAACTAAGTACTATTAAAAGTCATCTGGGATAGTGGCACATCCCCGTTAAGATTCTTAAGCACCAAAATATTCTTCTCAAAATGCCATGGAGTTATAAACACAACTCTCTTCTTATCCCTACAGTTATGAAATTGAAAAGAAAAAAAAATTTATTTCAATTGCTTAAGCCTCCATACCTTTAATAGGTTGTCATATCTTTTTCATCGTCTCTAGTAGGCAAAGCTATTAAAAGATCTTTCTATCCACATTTTACCCACCACACACAGATATGAAGAAGTCTTAATGGCCACATCGTCACTTGATAACACTACTGGGATTTCCTCATTCTCCTCATTTGTTAAGTCTCTAAAAGGAGGAGTTGCCATCCTAAAATATGACTCTTGTTTTAAGAGAAAAAAAACTGTATAGACTAAGCCTATGCTACTATGAATAAATAAGAAGATCGAAAAACACACTTTAAAGGACACAACAAAAATACTAAATGAATAAACGAGACATATGGGTAAAGAATGAAGGATGAAAGAGATGTATGGAAAGAAGAAGAAAAATGGACAAAAATAAAAACATACTCAAAACTCGACAAAAGACACTGCTAAGGATGAAGGACATGCGTGCAAAGAAAGGGACACAGACAATACGCTGGAGGAAAAGGAATCGAATGGAATGAAGCCAAATGAGATAATAAAAAAACATAACAATAAAAGAAAAACCAAACCTTAATCATGATGATTAGGGATGAAAATTCCTAACAAAGGAAAATGAGCGCCCTAAGACCCAAAGGCAGTTTTTTTTTTTTTTTTATCGATTGTTGAGTTTAAAGACTACGGACTAAAGTCTTATATAGGATCTAAGAACAAACAAAAAATATAAGAGAAAAGCATATGTTAAAGGTTCAAACATCACATATTCTATCATAATTAATCCTTTAAGAGCCAAAAGAAAATGAATTGTTCAGAAGTTGCTTAACCTTTATAAAAAAAATAAAAATAAGTAAACAAAAAAAAATCTACTATATAGAGCATTAACATCCCTTATAATACACTTTAATATCAATGCAAATTCCATCATTATTTTTTTTAACCAAAGATACTAATTAGGGCTGAAAAAATATGAAAAAAATGAGTTGATAAAAAAATTGACAGAAGTCGAATAAAAATGTAAACTAACCAATTAGACAACTTCAATTTTTATTTTTTTATTTTAGCATTTTTATTTTAAGTTTGGATCCAAATTTATATATTAAAAAATTAACAATTCGGTTAATCTTTTTTTTTTTTTAACTGGCATCGTGTGGTTGGATCGCTCCTAAAAAAGCTACAATTGTTACTAGTTAGTTAGTTAGTAAGGTCCTATGCATCACTTTTGCCAATTAGGCTATGGGTCATTTGCAACAATTCGGTTAGCCAATTAAATATATTATTCATTTATTTATACTATGTATATTATATATAATATGTATTACATATTAATTTTATACAGAAAATATATTTTTAGTTTTTTAATTGAAAATATATTTTTCTATTAACAAATGATAATTAATACGTTGGTCTATTCTATCAAATAAACAATTTTCCACGAATATCTTAATCTCCGCAACTTTAGAAATTTTAATTTTAAACTCTATTAGGCTCAACTTATGCCTCCGGGCACCATCAACGTTGTTCTTCGGGATGCCACTAACCCACCAACCAAGGCTTGTGATGACCACTACAACCATGCTTCATTGTTCAAAAGGTAAAATTGAGCTACACCACTCTAATTTCTTATTATCATTAGCAAGGTTTATATACATAATAAGGGTTGAAATTTGTCCTGAAATTAAGGAAAGAAAAAGATACAAAACGTCTTTAATATAGTAACGAAATATATACAATTGGTTCTTCAAACATAGAGAAGGATTCTTCCAATAGAGAGAATGTTTTCCAATATAGAGAATATTTTTCGATATAGGAAATATCCTCCAATATGCCCCTCAAGTTGGAGCGTGAAGATTATGAATGCCTAACTTGCCAATCAGAAACTGAGACTGAACATTGCCAAAAGCTTTGGTGAAAATGTCAGCAAGCTGAAGATAAGAAAAAATATGTGACGTTGCAATAAAGCCAAACTTCATGCAATCGTGAATAAAGCGATAGTCAATTTCTATATGTTTCGTGCACTCATGATGAATAGGATTTGCAACAATATGCAAGGCAACTCTATTGTCACAAAATATTTGAGTAGGGGAAGAATGATCAACAGTTAAATCCTTAAGCAAACTGTGAAGCCAAATAAGTTCACAAACAGTAGTTGCCATACAATGGTATTCAGCTTCAGCGGAGGAATGGGACACAACAGTTTGTTTCTTGGTTTTCCAAAAAATAGGAGAGCAATCAAATAGAATAAAATAACTAGTAATGGAGTGACGAGTAAGAGGGCACCCAACCCAATTTGAATCATAGTATGAATGATGATAAAGGTCAATCTTGAAAGATAGGAAAAAACCTTATCTAGGAGCAAACTTGAGATAATGTAGGACATGAAGAGCTGTAAACCATTGGTCATGTCGTGGCTGATTCATAAATTATGAGAGAATATGGACTGAATAACATAGCTTTAGTCGAGTAATGGTTAAATATATGAGTCGCCCAATGATGCGACGATAAACACTAGGATTATCAAGAGGAGTGTTATCATCTAAGGTTAATTTGTGATTTTGTTCTATGGGAATTGATACATGTTTAGAACCAATCATACCAACTTCTTATAAAATGTCCATTGTACACTTGCGTTGAGATAAGACAATGCCATTAGGAGATCGAGCCACTTCTAATACAAGGAAGTATTTAAGAGTACCAAGATCCTTAATATGAAACCAAACATTCAAGTAACTTTTAAGAGCGAATACATGTGTAGTGTTATTGCTAGCTATGATGACATCATCAATATAGACGAGCAAAGCAATAAAGGAGATTCCCTTGTGGTATAAGAAAAGTGAAGAATCTATTTTAGATTTAGTAAAACCAAACTAAAGAATCGTGGCAGAGAATTTTGCATACCATTGTCGAGATGCTTGTTTCAGGCCATATAAAGATTTGTGCAATCTATATACACGATGATCATTTGAAGGCAAGTAACCAAAAGGTGGTGTCATGTATACTTCCTCATTAAGATTGCCATGTAATAAGACATTATGAATGTCAAGTTGATATAATTCCTATAACTTGGTAGATACCATGACTAATAATGTCTGTACAGTAGTGAGTTTGACAACTAGGCTAAAATTTTTAGTATAATCAAGACCTTCCACCTACGTATATCCTTTGGCCACCAAGTGAGCTTTGTATCGCTCAATCAAGCCATCATAATTATACTTTATCTTGTAAACCCATTTTGATCCAATGGCTTTCTTGCCAGGAGGGAACTACTCTAAGGTCAAAGTGTGGTTTTGTTCAAGTGCTTCTAAGTATTTTGTCATTGCATTTTGCCAACGAATGTCTTGAGTGGCTTATGTATAGGATTTTAGCTCATCATTTTGAGTGATGGCCATAAGAAAATTTATATGGGGTGAAGAAAATTTGGAATAAGAAAGGAAATATGTAAAGGGATAAGACATACTTAAGGAAGCAACATTGGAAGAGGTGGGAGATGACTTATTATTACCTGGCAACTCAACATGGAAGTCTCAAAAATGGGATGGTAATCATTTCTCACAAGAGGGTTGCGAAGTGGATAATTGTGGAGGTTGATTAAGATTGGAAGATATAGGCATATCAGTGATTAAAGAAGGTGTTATGTTGATGGGATAATCAAAGACTAGGGTAGATGGCAAATTGCAAGGGAGTAGTGTAGACATGGGTTTAAGGTCAAGAATGGGTAAAGGGATAGGTATGGGTTTTGAGGACTGCAAGTCGAGAGAGAAAGAAGGATGTGATTTAGAAGGGGAAAATATGTTCATAAAATACCAAGTCTCTGAAAGTATAAATTTTGTGGGTAGCCAAATCATATACCTTGTACCCTTTTTAACCATGAGGATAACCAATGAAAATGTAAATCTTGAATGAGGAATAACAAATGTATAACAAAGACACCCAAAAACATGTAGATGAGAATAATTTGGCTTCTTAAAAAATAAAATTTCATAAGGACTCTTTCCAGATAGGAGAATTGTGAGAGTATAATTTATCAAATAAGCTACTGTCAGGATACATTCTTCCCAAAATTTGATAGGAAAGGATGCCTAAAAATGCAAGGCTTTAGCGACTTTTAGGATATGTCGATGCTTACGTTCCACTAACCCATTTTGTTGAGGTACAAAGACGAAAGAAAATTGGGTCAAAATACCATTTGCTGACAAAAGGATTGAAAATGATAGTTGGTAAACTCAGTACTGTTATCACTATGAATTTGCTTAATCACTGTATCAAACTGTTTGGAGACCATTGTTATGAAAGAAACCAATATGGTATAAACTTTTGATTTGGTTTTGATCAAGTAAACCAAAGTGATTCTACTATAATCATCTATAATGCTTAGAAAATAATAAGGATGCAGTATGGTATGGTCTCCAAATATCACAATGGATCAATTCAAAACATTTATGAGTTTTAATTGAACTGATTGGAAAAGATGTTCGAGTTTGCTTTGCTCAATGACAAGGATCACAACATTGATGAAAAGTTTTGAAAGACAAAGGACCTAAATTAAGAAGAGACAACTTATCAAAAGATAAATGTCCAAGGTGTTGATGCCACAAAAGGGGTTGAGAATCACGTAGGAGATTGGTAGTAGCCATGGAAATTTTGATTGCCTGAAAATAATAGTCCATCTCACAAGTCACCCATTCCAATCAACTTCCTCGTGGCTAAGTCCTGTAAAACTGTTGCCTGAAAATAATTGAACTGTTGCCGCTCTTTTTGGGCAATGAGTGCATAGGCTCGAGATAATAAAGGCAATGGATCTATATTCAAAATTTGACAATGTATAGTGCTGTATTTTTCATGTAGTCTCATAAAAATTGATGCACCCTTTTTTTTTTCTTTCTCTGCAGCAAATGCTTTTACCGAGCCATAAGTACGGGGTGAAATTTATGAGTATGTGCTCAGTTCATCCTAAATTCTCTTTAATTTTGTGTAGTACACTGAAACAGTCATGCCTTGTTGTAAGAGATTCATCATCTTAGTTTTTAATTGGTGAATGCGAGGAGCATTGCCTTGTGAAAATCATTCCTCAAGATCATTCCACGTTTCTTTTGTCGTCAAGAAATATGCTACATTGTCATGAAGACTGGGATGAAAAGAATTAAAGATCTAAGAAATTACCATCGAATTGCATTTGACCCATACAGATTCATCTGGTGAACCAGGAGATGGACATTGGATGGATCCATCCACAAAACCAAATTTGCTTTTAGCTTGGACTGCATTCGTCATTGCACACCTCCAGGTGGAATAATTTTCCTCTTTGAGAAGACACGTGACCAATGGTGTTTCTGGGTTATCAGATGCATGAAGAATATCTGGTGATAAAACATCATAATTGGTTTGAATAAGATTTGATTGGATGCTTGAGGTTTTAGAAATCACAAAACTATTTTCTGTCATGATGAGAAGAAAGACCTAGGATTTCAACTACTATGATTTCATGACAAAAGGTAAGATTGAGCTGCACCACTCCGATTTCTTATTATCATTGGCAAGGTTTATATACATAATAAGGGCTAAAATTTATCCTGAAATTAAGGAAAGAAAAAGATACAAAATATCTTAAATATAATAGCAAAATATATACAACTGGTTCTTCCAATATAAAGAATATTTTTCAATATAAAAAATATTTTCCGATATAGGAAATATTCTCCAATAGTTTTCATGGAATAAGGAACCTGTGGTTTCGATTGCAAAGCCAAGTTTTGCATCTGTTGAGAGGGAAATAGATGCATCCTTACTCTCTTCTGCTGTGCCTGAGAATAAGGGAGGATATATGGCAGTCAAGATCAGTCAGGAGGCTTAAATTTCGCGGTTAGCACTCTATCAGAATGCCTTAATAGGTTGCATAATTCTAGCAAAAGGTGAGTCGCCATGGACATTGAATGCTCTTAAAGAGAAGTTATCCACCATTTGGGGTCTTAGTCCTGGCTGGAAACTGGTGTCCTTAGGCCGTGGTTTTTTTTTTAATCATATTTTACTTCAATCTTCTGAAGATAGATATAAGGTCTGGAGCAGGGGTTCTTTATCATTAAAACCAGGTGTCTTACACTTGCAGCAATGGAGTCTGAATTTTGATCCTTTTGCCGAAAAAACCACAACAACACAGGTATGGGTACACATATCGTTTTCCTCAAGGGTATTGGCCCCCGAAAATTCTTGTAGATATAGTCGGCTGTCTGAGAGTTCCTATCTGCATAGATTGTGCAACTTTTGAAGGGGAGTTTGGGCACAATGCAAGGATATTAGTTCAATTGGGTGTCTCTCTTTCCCAATATGATCAGATTATGGTCGAGCGAATCGGTAAAAGCTTTTTCGTTGACATTGTTTACGAAAATTTGCCTTTATGTTATTCAACCTATTTCAGTATCGATCATTTGCTGGCTACATGCCGACACAACAAATCCCATAATCATTCTAAGCTTGGTACTCGTAAGGAGGTTAGGCTATAGAAATCTGTAGAATCCTACGTTGTTCCTGTCTATAATGCCTTTCATACTTTGCGAGCTGACCTTCTTGCCTCAGAACCAATAAGGGAAGGAACTTCTACAGACTCACCGACTGCCCTTGGCACTAATGTGTCAGCAGTTGGTGTCCCGTTAACTGCTACGACAGAGCTATCTGACTCAAGAGAGGAATTTGAGGTCGAATCAGACTCTGAACCAGCCCCATTAGTTACAGATTCAGAGCATGCCACTGACAATACACATAAGGCTGGGATTACAAAATCCATTCCAGGTCAGGATTCTAACCCGTCTTTTGATGATATGCATGTTTTGGTGCTGATAGTTATTCACCTGCCATTGACTCTGTTGTTGAGGATAATCACGATGATTAGGGGGATGCCCATGCAATGCCCAGTTCCACCAAATGGGTTTGTTGGGCAGACGATGTTGAACAGTTGGAGTTGAAGACGGTCACTCATAACAAACGACCTGCTCATAAGAAAGCTCAGCCTATTTTAACGAAGTGTGCTTCCCACCTTCTAATAAAACTAAACCTATGAGGGTGTTATATTGGAATTGTCGTGGAGCTGGTAACACCACCACTCTTTATTGCATCTATAATTTCTATCAATCTCATAAACATGACATGCTTTGCTTATGTGAACCTATGGTGCATCTTGCTTCAATTGCTCCTTATTTTTTTGCATCAACTCAATCTTTGACTCATAGCTACAAACGATGCTATGCTTCCCTCTTTATGGTTATTGGTTTCTCATAACTGGAGTCCTTCTATTGAAGCTATTGGCAGCCAACAATTTACTATTTTCATTTCTGTTGATGGTAAACCCTCCTGGTTTTCTTTTGTCTATGGTAGTACTTTGGTTTATTCCCATTGCTTCCTATAGGAGGAGTTGTGATATCTTCATTCATTCAACCCAGATAGCTAGTTTTAAATGGGGGTTTTTAATGCAGTGCTTAGTACACATGAGAAGACTAGCCGCCCACCACCATTTGTCTCTTGCAGAGATTTTCTACGGGTTATTGATGATTGTTGCCTTAGTGGTCTTGATATTATTGGTACTTATTATACCTTGACGAAGGGGAGTGGTGGCACGGCTCCAGTTGAACAACGTTTAGATAGAGTTCTTCGCACCGGTAAATGTTTGTCAGATTGGTCTTCCATTCAGTGCTTGGCTTTGCCCAAACATTATTCGATCATAATCCTCTCTTTCTAGTTTGCTCCAAACATGTGGCGGGGCTGTCCCCTTTTCGATTTCGATCTATGTGGCTTACCCATCAAGTTTTTCACTCCTTTGATAAATCGACATGGGAACATGCTCCTTTTTATGGGTCAGTGATGCATTGGCTTATCTGCAAGTTGAAGCATTTGCGAGGAGCACTTTGGCACTGGAACTATCATATTTTTGGCCACCTCATGCTCAAGTTCTGCTTAACATTCAAAAGCTAATTTTAGGATTGGGTCTCTCCGATGCTTTCCACCGTTAAGAGCTTGAAGCTCATCAGTCCCTGGATGTCAGTTTAACACAACCAGAAATCCTTTATAAGGAGTTAAGTCGTGTCAAATGGTTGCAGCGTAGGGATAGAAATACAAGCTTTTATCAATTTCTACTTTCTCAACGTAAATCACAATTTGGTATTTGTTTACTTGAGGTGGATGGTTGCTTTACTGAGGAATCTTCTCTCATTAAAAGCATGTCTTGGATTTTTTTTTGAAGATCTTTTTCGAGGGCCTGCAATTTCAGATGCTATTGATTATGGTATTGTTAGACACGTCATTCTTACCTTGGTGACTAATACAAACAATATTGCTTTGCTTCGCATTCCCTCAAATTTGAAAATTTATTCTATCATTTATGATATGGACTCCACTAGTGCACAGGATTGGATGGCTTTACGGACAGTTTTTTGGTTAATTGCTGAAACGTTGTCGGGAATGATGTCTTTGTTGTTCAAGATTTTTTCATCACAAGCAGCCTGAAGCCAGTCTTAACTCCAGTCTAATGGTTTTGATTCCTAAAATGCAGGGGGCTGCTTCAATTGATAAGTTTCGGCCAATAGTGCTAAGTAATTTTATGTTCAAAATTATCACAAAAATACTAGCTGACCGTTTATCTGTTATTTCTTCACAAAAATACTAGCCCCTATGCAAGCTGGTCGATTTGCTAAAGTACCTTCCCACTTGTGCTATGCGGATGATGTTTTGCTTTTTTCTAAGGCCATTGTTTCAAACCTGTACACCTTAACACATCTTTGATGCTTATGGTCAATTGTCCGGGCAACACATCAATTGGGAGAAATTAAAAGTTTTTTTTGAGTAAACTATCTCTTGTAGGCAGATCAGTTGTTCGGGAGTTCCTCTATGCATAGCTCACCTGCAAACAGTGGCAGACTTTATTATTTCTAAATTTGATAGTTAGAAGGTTTGCCATTTATCTATGGTTGGTCGGGTCAACCTAGTGAATTCGATAATTACAAGCTCCTTTCTTCATAATTTTATAATTTACAAATGGCCAATGCACCTTGTTCGGACTATGGAGAAAGCCATCTGTAATTATATTTGGACAGGTAATACTACTAAAAGAAAGTTAATTTCAGTGTCTTGGGCTCACTGTTGTCGCCCGAAAGATGAAGGCAGATTGGCATTGAAGCGATTGGTTGTTTCAAACCAATCGATGCTTTATAAGCAAGCTGCCTCATTAATTATTAACGAACGTTTAATTTTTCAATTTTTACGTTCTCGATTTCTTGATTGCACAAATCAGCCTTGAGTTGTTACTTCGTCAGTTTGGAGCTCTATGAAATCAATAGAGGTACAACTTCATTCCAATGCTAAATGGTTAATTGGTGCTACAACCAAATTAAGTTTCTGGCATGATAACTAGTTGGGAAACACATTAGCTTCTCGATTGCATCTTCTGCTCCATCGGTGAAAATACCTATTCGGCTTGGTGTCATATTATTACCCTGATAAGGAATGACAACCTCCTCAGTTACTCACCCTTTCATATCTACATTTGGCTGAGGAGATCGAGCGCGCGGCTGCAACATATCTTCCATTTGATGCTTTTGTTTGGTTTTGGCTTAGAAGTGGCAGATTTACATCAAAATCGACATACAATTTTTTACGCCAGTCCTATTCTCCTAAAGGCTAGTGTAGGGCCGTCTGGAAGTATTATGTGTCGTCGTCTCATTCACTGTTGTGTTGGAAAATTTTTTAAGATAAAATAGCCACAGATGACAACTTACGGGCTAAAGGCATTTACCTTACCTTGGTTTGTAGGTTGTGTTGGCAAGCTTACGAGAATTCCACACATTTTTTATTGAATGTCCTTATGCTTCAAGCCTATGGACAACTATAGGAGACCCTTTTGGAGTTCGAAATCCTCTGGCAGACTGTTCTCCACTAGAACTTTTTTATTGCAGCAAATAATATCTCCTTCAGTTCACAAGTCAAACCTCTCTTCATCATAGCCATTGTCTCCGTCTTTTGGTCCATCTGGCATGCCAGAGACTAGATCACTTTCCAATGTCTCTTTTTTAGTTCGTTACAATTTATTTTCAAGGCAGTAAAGGCATGTGAAGTTTTCAAGGTTGGGACTGCATATAATTCTCAATTTGAGCTATTGATGTTGAAAAGACTTTGTGTTAGGAAAGTTCCTACTGTTCTGAGTGTGTCTTGGCAACCACCTCCTCCAGGTTGGCCTAAGGTTAATACAAACGGTTCAACATTCAGAGCTCCTGGCATGCTTGGTGGAGGTGGCGTTTTTCATAATTGTAAAGGTTTTGTAAAAGGTTGTTTTGCACTTGCTATGGGAAATGGTTGGGCTTTTGAAGCTGAATTGAAAGCGGCTATCTATGCCATTGATAAAGCTTGGGAGTTTGGTTAGGGAGCGATTCAACAAATGTTATTCAACTCTTCAAAATTAAAAGTTTATGGATCCCTTGGTATGTGCTTTCTGATCGGTCTCGTTGTTTATCTCAGGTTTACAGTATGGATTTTATTGTCACTCACATTTGTCGAGAGGGGAATGGCGTTGTCGCTTGGCTCGTGAAGCTACTGCTCTTAACTGTGAAATTAGAGGTGTGCACGGACTTGAAAATTTTCGAATTAGACTGAATAATCAAATTGAATTAAATTAAAATAAAAAATTCTTAATATGAATAGTAAAATCTCCGAATCAAATCAATTTTTTTTTAAATATGACAATACCAAAGATTTTATATTATCCAAACTGAGAATTAAATTGAACCGTTTTGTAACTATCGCGTGCCTAAAAAATTGAACCAAACTGTAGTTATATATATATATATATATTATTTTTACTTATTAACTTACTCAATTAGTATATATTATTAATAATTAGATTATTTATTAATTATAGATTAGTAGTAAATATTAAAAAATTCAATTAAATATTTAATCGTGTAAGTTATTAGTTATAATTTATTAAATTATCACTTATTTATTTTAGTCTTTGAATGATTATAGTGAAAATATAAAATTTATTTTATTTTGCTTCATGAATATAAAAAAATGTAAAGTTTAATTTTTAATAAATTAAAATAATTGAATATTTGAATTACTACCAAATTGAATTGAACCATCCCAAAATAATAGAAGAAAAGAACTAAATTATCTTTAATTTATAAGAAACCAAACAAAACTAGACCAAAAATTTGGAATGATACTAATTCTACAATTTTAAAATTTTCAAAATTTCGGTCCGATTCTAAAGATTTTCAAATTTTCGAATTAAACTAAACTGTGCATACCCCTACGTGAAACGTAGTGATTTCATGTCCTCCGGTCTGTTCAACTATCTTAACTTAAAATTATGTTGGTCTTACGTATTTTCGTTTTTCGTTTTGCTTAATTATGTTCACCTATTTGGGGTGGACAATCATTATTGTCTTTTGTTTTTTATTTATTAATAAATATTGATAAAGTCTTATGGCACAGAGCAGCAAGAGGGTGTCAGTATCGTTAAGATAGTTTGGGGTATTCTTTAAGGTCCTTGCCAATATACATATACAAAACAGTGTTCCACTAAACCGATTGGATCTTTTATTGATCGGAAACCGTCCGTTTGGTTTAAGTACCGGAGAACAAGAGAACCATCAACCACTTTTTAAAGCACAATGAACATTCCCAATTATTTTCTCTGAAATCTACTAGATACCACGTCAACTAGATAAGGTTTGTCTTCTGAGATGGACTTGCGGAAAAAATGAAGGCCAAATGCATCTTGAAGCCCCTGTGTTGTTTAAAATTATGCAATTCAGATTATATATTGAGTCATCAGATTATATTGAGGCATCAGTTTATATATCGAGTCATTAGTTTATTATTTTTCTTTAATGTGCACTTTTTAATATCCCATTAGTGATTGAAAAATACGTGATGTGCAACTCCAATGATACTACTGAGAGTTGGCGAAACTAAGTGAAATTGAATTGCTCGAACGATAGTAATTAACGATAGATATTAATAATCAAGGATAATTGAGATATATATATAAAATTTAAATAAATATATTAAAATTGAGAAAATAATTTTAAATTTATAATATATAATTTAAATAAAGTTATCAAAATTAAGAAAATAATTTTTTCTTTTAAAAAGATGAAGTTATTTTCCATAAAAATAAAATAAATGGAGTCATAAAGACTAATGTTTTTAAATTTGAATAGATTACTAAAACAGTTGATTGATCTTTTTTTATTTGATCAGTTTAATTGATCTGGTTTAATAAAGTATGATTTTTAAAAATTAAGAAATTATTAAATAAAAAATAATAGAATAAGATAAAACAACAAAAATATTTTTAACTTTTAACTTTTGAATAAAAAACATAATTTTGAACAACATAATTTTAAATTAAATTAATTAAATATAATTTATGAATTTTAATTATTTTTAAATTTTAATTAAATTAAATAAGTAATTAATTTCTTAATTTTATTAATTCCATCGATTGATTGAATCTGATATTGAAAACATGGGCGTGACTTGCTTCTTTCTGCACTGGGCCTCTGAGAACTCACGAGAAGACAAATCTAGTTTCCATGTTTACGCAGGGGCCCTGCTATTTGGGCTTTGGCCTAGTGGACATGTGACGCACGTGTGAATTAGTGCAGCAGGTGCCAGCGGAAAAAAAAAAACACATATATATGCATCAAAAGAGTATTGATTAATTCATAATGCCTGTGATAGGTTATATTTATTTAACAAAATCAATTTTCTACAAACACCTTATGCACAACATAATTAAAATATCCACATTGATGTTATATACAAGATAAAGAACATCTTCAAACTCTACTAAGCAACTTATAAATATATGAGATTAAAATTGACACAAAATAGTAATGGAGCCAATTTCAGCAAAAGACTTTGTAATGTCCATAATATTTTCAATCTCTACTAAGCAACTCATAAATATATGGGATTAAAATCGCCACAAAAACCTTTCAATGTCTAGAGGCCTAAACTCTTTTATAAATCCCTCGTTAAACTCTAAAGTTTAGCTAGCGTAACATTAACAAAAAGTCAATACAAGCATAATTTTATGGTAAAAAAATACATCATGTGGGAAATGAGTCTCGAGTTCGATTAATTACATTGTTACAATTATATTAGCATTCTTTGATCAAAGTAACAACTCTTTCCCAAAATCAAAAGGAAAAAAAGAAACACTGTGAAAATAATATCTATAATTATAAATCAAAATGGGGGCATTATTGTTTAACAATTATTCACCCTTTTTGTAATTTATCTTGTTAAGTAGTTCATATTTATTAACTATTAATAATTATCTATATGTTATAAACTATCATAAACAATTAAATCCAATAGAAAATTATTTTGATATATTCAAAATGCTACACTAAATATAATGAGGTATGACAATATTTAAAATTAGATTAGTAATTTCTAACTTGATTCAATTTGTCTAATAGTAATATAATCTGAAATGATTCAATCTGCGAGTCAAGTTGTAATAATATAATATTGATCAGATTTATAGGTCAACTTCTTTAATTTGATTTAAATTATTAAAATATTTAAATTTTATTTAAAAATTAAAATAATATTTTTTAATTTCAAAAAAATAAAATTACGAATGATCTAGCATAAAATTAATAATACGAAATAAGCGGATGATCCAATTTAGTTCACTTGTAATTTAAATGAACTGATTTAAATATATTTAAAAGACATAATATAAAATTGATTCAATCCAATCTATTTGTCACTCTATTTTAGAGGAGTCTCAGCAAAACAATTGTCTGATAATCACATTTTAAAATTAGGAAAAATAAAGAAAATAAAAGTAATTATATGGATCCAATTTAGTCCACTTGCAATTCAAATGGACCAATTTGAATCTATTAAAAAACGTAACTTAAAATTAATTTGATGCTATCTATTTGTCACTCTCTTTAAAATGAATGTCAGCAAAGTAACTGCCGTATAATCACACTTTAAAATTGCGGGGGAAAAAAAAAAAAAAAAAAAAAACAAAGGAGAACATAAAAAAGAAAAAGTGTAAAAGAAAAAAAAAAAAAAAGAAAAGAGAAAGAAAGAAAGCGACTGCGGTTTGGTTCTAAATTAAAACAAAGACCTTTTTATGTGTCTCGATTTGCCCCTAAATAACGAATTTGATGGCCATAAGGCCTCCTCCTCTACTGCAGCCATTCGCAATCTTCCATCACCATAACATCAGAACTCTTCTCTCCTTCTTATTTCCCTCGAAAACTAATCCCCTCTCCATCTCCCTCTTCTCCACTCCTCAATCGCCCATCACCGTCCTTCGCCGCTTGGCTTCGAGTGCCACCTTCTCTCACCAAAAGGAACACCAAGACCGCCACCGAATCCATCGCTTGAGGTCGTTTCCGACGGACACGCTGGCACAGAAAATTGGCAAATCGATTCGCCGCCCTGGCGCTCCTTCCAAGTCTAGGGTTTACTCCGAGGTCAATGTCATCCGTCCTAAGGACTATTGGGATTACGAGTCCCTCACCGTTCAGTGGGGGTAATTTTGTCTCTTTTTTGTTATTTATTTGTTTTGACCTCGTTGCTTGCCCTGGTTTTGCTAGGTGGATTTATGTTTTCCATTAATTTCATAATAACCGGATGAAAGCTGTTGGGTAGTTTATATTGTGCCTGGCTCGCTTAAGTGGACTTTAAGTTCATTGCTCTATTTATATTCTTCGTGGATATTTTATTTTGTTTTCTTTATGGTCTTTATAGTGGATTGTTTTAAACATTTTCATCAAAGTAGTGACATAGCTGATATTGGCTTAGTTGAGTGGGTATAATCGAGTCTAGCGTACTTGAAATGCTGCCAAGCTCAAGCTCAAGCTCAACCGAGCTCCCATTTTTTAATCTTGAGCTCGGCTCGATGAAAATTTTCGAAATACTCGGAGCTCAACTTGGCTTGACATGACTGCTTATGTAACAGCTTTTGACTATCTCAAAATCTTCTTGATTGAGCTCAAAATTGAGCTCAACTTGATTACTTATATCAATATATGGAAATAAAAACGATAGAAGTGTAAAAGTATTAAAAGCTAAATTGTGATTGTGGGCTTATAAATTGGTAGCCAAACTCATTTTTGTAACCAACTTGAGTTGCTCAAGCTTCAGCTTAACTTGATTAATATCTAGCTAATTTTGAGTATTTTCTAAGCCAATCTCGAGTAGCTCGTGATTTTCCAGCTCATTTGCAACCTTAGTTCAGTGTTTTGTCCAGTCATAGCTGTAAAATTATATTGTTTAGAAATTTTATACTTCTCTTCTCTTTCATGTGTTTCTCATATATATATATATATGTGTGTGTGTGTGTGTGTGTGTGAAATACTTGGTATTTTAAAGTTTTTTATGTTGTTCCAGTGAGCAGGATGATTATGAGGTAGTGAGAAAAGTTGGGAGAGGGAAGTATAGTGAGGTTTTCGAGGGTGTCCACTGCACGGATAATGAGAAATGCATCATTAAGATTCTTAAACCTGTGAAGAAGAAGAAGGTGAGTCTTCAGTCATTGGCAACAGTATTTTAAAATGTTATTTTCATAATTAATTTAAAAATTTAAAAGATTGCACCAGCTGGGAGCGAACTTAGTGGTGGGATGCTAATTTATCACTCTACTGCTGGTTCTATTGTTTTTGTTGATGTTTGTCAAATTATACGAATTAAAATGTTGTAAATTTTGAAATTGGCTATATATATTTTTTCATTCATTTTTTTTTTCAAATTCTATTGATATTTGTTTACTTTTATCTTGAATGCATATAAGACATTATAAGATATCATATATTACTATTTTTTACTGAAATACATAATATGAAATGGCAAAGTTTTTTTAGTAGAAACCTACTCATGCCACATATGCTATTTTATTGGTTAGAGGTATGTCCACCTGAATGGGAGACAGTTATGTTATCCCTTTATTTATATAGTTGAAAATGAATATAGATAATTTGGGTTTGTTTCTTGTTTTTACCATTCATAAATGAGGAAAGGTGTTATGGCTACATACTTAGTGTTTTAACAATTTCTGAATTATTGATTGTATATTGACCAATTAAAATGGGGGAAAACAAAAAGAAGAGAAAAAGAAGTGAGTAATATTTTTTTTTTAAAAGTGTTAATTCAATCAAAATAAGCAGTAGTCATTTTTCCATTTTAGTGATCTAACTTTTGGATTTTATTTTCATTAGCACTATTGACAAGTATTTTGTGGAAGTGATTTAAATTGTATTATCATTACATATAAAAAATTGCAATTGAAAGCTTGAAATTTGTTTCTAATTTGTCTTTGTGCATTTCTTGTATGCTATGCCTGGATGTAAGAATTTCATGTGGGGGATATGAATAAAATTCTAATTTAATTTGTTGGAATGAAAATTAATTCGCTAATTGATTGGATCCATGAATTTCGATGAGAACAATGTGATGTTACTCTGAAATTGCATATTTGTATGTTATTTATGCACTTAAACTTTTTATTCATGTGCATGGGCCTAACCTTGATTTATGGATCTAAAAAATCCAAGATATCATATATATTATCAAAATCAAATCTGAAAAGCAAGGATTGGGCATTGAAAGAGTTTACAATTATGATGTATTTGGTGAATCAAATATCATGCTCTAATAGCAAAATTTTGATTAGTTGATAATATTGGCTGAAAATCTTGTCAAAGACTCCTGCAAAAGGTTTTCTTAATTCATGTTGAGTAGCGCTTGTTGTTGTGTGACAAATCTTAGTTCATGAGTTGTTGGAAGGGACTTTTGTTGCCACAGATAGAGACTATAGCAAGTGTTTGATTCGAGGCTGGTGTTTAAGATTGCATTTTTACTTATTATACTCCTGACTATGAAACCAATCATACCAATTTCTAAATTCTGAATCCTTCTTATCATGCCAAAAATAATAGTAAAAAATTGTTGTATAATATTGCTGTGTAAGTATTCAGATGGTGATTCTGGGTGCATTGTTGAGGTTGTTTGATTGTTACACCTGGATTCTAACTACAAAAATAATCTCTTTGCAATGCCAGTATTGCAAGTAGTTCGGTATATTGGGATATTTTTAGAAGTGCTTCTATGTCTTGTTGTAATGAGTTCATGAGATATAGAAGATATTTTGTTTCAAATTTTGTTTCAACTCATTTCTTTGTGTGTGAAAGAGGTTTTCTTAATTCATATCTAATTTCACTTGAAATTGATTTTCTAGCTTCAAAAATCAGTTTTAATTTGTTGTTTTGACACTGCAGTTTGAATTCATAATATTATTCTTTCTGTGTTGTTTTATGGTTTATCTCTGCAATGTTTTTTTGTATTGTTGTGCCTGAATGATGCTTGCTATCATATTAGATTCACCAGGCACACTAAAAAGCACTTGTTTTTCTTAATGGCAATTCAAATTCCAGTGCATACAATTGCATTGAACCACTAGTTGTTTGCTTGGTTGAATGAATTTCCATTAATGTGCACGCCTTTTTTGGTGCCATAAAAGTAAAAATTTTAGCTCATGCATAGGCCCTAGGCTTATATTTGTATGAGCATCAGGACTTGTTTGAGCATGGGGGTGGAAATGGGTGAGATATAGATGAGAATGCTGTTTAGTACTTGCCTCTATTTGGTTATAGAGTGAGTCAAGGCAAATTTAAGGCAGAAATTGGTATACTGCCTGGTAGTTTTTGGGAAAAAAAAAAAAAAAAAAATCTATGCATGTGTAATGTATCTTAGGGTATTTTCAGTTAGAAAGCATGTAGTGAATTGTTAACATACTCAATTTTGGTTAAATTTGGAACTTTTAATGTTGAACTTCACTTTTTTAATTGTCAACAAAAGGACCATTATGATGAAGGGAATTATGTTCAATTATTAAATAATGATAGTCATAAACAGGAGTAAATAGTTTTCTTAAGAATTACTAAGATATAATACGACATGCAGGAAAAAAAGTTTTTTTGATTGATCAAAATATATAATATAAACATTATTTATATGTCCTAGCATTTTTTACTAATTATAAATATATTTATTTTTTTTGAATAATATTTCTTTGTTGATATTCCTATATTATCCATAACAACATTAAGAATTCTAAATATTAAAATCTAAATGATAGGAAGAACTTTTATAGCTAATTAGAGAATCTTATAAAGCTATATATTTGTTTCTTCATAAATGGTATACTCTCTCTCAGCACGCACTTTGTTAAATGATACATAATCAATAGCCAAATTTCATTTGACTAACAATACTTTGATTGTGCAAATAAAAGTCCAATCTCATTGTAAGTGTTATGCGTGCTTGTAATGATTGTTTATGATTCTTTACTTTGTTTCTCTTTTGCCTTCTAGGTTAGGGAATCATGGTATCAAGTCCTTGTTATTGCATGGAATTTGAATTTCTTTGTTAGCAGTTTTCTGTAATTTTGCTTTTTATTAGATATTTATCTGCTTATTATTATTATTATGATTATTATTTCATTTTTTAGTGTCTGAAAAGAGATTTTTTTTTTTTTTTCAAATATCTTCACTTCCAGTTTTATCCTCATATTTTTGTAGGTCGAAAAGTTTTGACCCCTAGATTTCTATAGACTTTGTTTGCTCTCTAAGATTACATTGGTTATGATGTAATATAGCCTTTATATCAATCTTTGACATTTTTGGTAGTGATGGGTAATATCTGTGATTTTCCTTTAAAGAGATAAATATTATTTGCTTGTGACTTCAAATGATAATTCTTTATTAACTTATTTTTCTAATTCTTTTTCTCTTCTCTGGCTCGTGTAGGATGACTTTGTGGAGACTAAATGACTCATTTTGTTATTGTATTAAATGCAGATTAAGAGGGAGATTAAAATACTGCAAAATCTCTGTGGAGGGCCTAATATTGTGAAGTTGCTCGATATAGTTAGAGATCAGCAATCAAAGACACCGAGTCTTATTTTTGAATACGTTAATAATACTGATTTTAAAGTGCTTTATCCAACACTCTCAGACTATGACATTCGATACTACATATATGAACTTCTGAAGGCAAGCACACCTTTATTTATTTTCCTTAAATTGACAATATGAGTATGCAGCTTATATTAATATTGGCATACATGATGTTTGGAAAATGAAACTAGATTACCATTGGTCTACATAATGCATCTGAACAACCTTTTTTTTTTTTAAGTCTAAGATTGATTCTATTGTAATCTCTGTAAGATTCGAACAGCCAGATTTGAGTTCTAAAATTTTCCAAATGTTTGCACAGGTAGTATAACTAAAAGAGAAGATTTAACTGATCTTGCAATTTCACTGTCTCAATAACACATTGATTTCCATGGATGTGAAACATTTTTGTGAGTCTTAGCCTTAAATGTGCAGTTGAGTGGAATTGACAAAGTGTCTTAGCTAAAGACAAATGGGACATACTTCTTAAGGCAAATGTTGTGTTCTTTCTGGTTTTGTTTTCTTATAGATTCTTTTAAATGAATATGTAGAAATTGAAATGCTGCTGTCCTAATTAATAATATATTAGGATAGCAGTTGTATTGGTGCTCCCCTTAAATGTAATTATTGGATACTATTATAGCTTGTAGCTAGCATAGCATTTTTTGTGTGTAATCTATGAACTGTTAGAATAAAAGCGCTGAGCTGCTTAGAAATTCTTCTTTAGTATTTCTCATGGGATAATCTTTACTAGTTCCTAAATTCTTAAACATGCCATTCTTTTGGGGGTATTCTTCAGATTGTTATTGTGGGATGTGAACTTGATCAGATGAATGGTAATCCATTCTGTTCAGATGTCTTTAAAAGCTTTAACTTATCAAGCAGTTCCTTGATAGTCAAAGGCAAAAATGCACAAGTTTTTTTTCTTGATGCGTTTTTATTTACACAGTGGAAGCTACCTCATAATTATTGCAGAAGAATTTTTTGATATAGCTTCTTTGGTTTGTAGCAATTTGCTACTTTGGTTCAATATAAGGATTGCTAGAAGTTTTAAAATGCTTTTCTGTGTTGTTGCTATTGTCTGGACACGTAATCGTGTGCAATGCCTACATGCGCTGTGGTTTCTTATAGTTCGAGTTCATGTTTGTTGGGATGCAATTGAATGCAGTTAATTAAAAATTTAATAGAACAGTAAATGAAAACTGATTTCATTATATTGAGTTACAGTTTGTTTTAGTCTATCAAATGTGCACGAAGTCGAATTGGTGCATCTTCTTTCCCTGTTTCTGTTCACTGGCCTCTCTTTTTAATTCTGGATGGATTTTTTTTTATGTAGGCACTGGATTACTGCCACTCACAGGGTATTATGCATCGAGATGTGAAGCCCCATAACGTCATGATTGATCATGAGCAGAGGAAGCTTCGTCTTATAGATTGGGGACTAGCAGAGTTTTATCATCCTGGCAAAGAATACAATGTCCGCGTTGCTTCAAGGTTTGTTTCCTACTAATCCCTGTCGTTATTCTAGTTCCAATACATATCCTGCTCTTGGTTAACAAAATTCTACTGTCTTAAAAAAATTGTAGCTTGAACAAATTGCCTGATAATATTTAAGTGATTAGATCACCTCTTGGGATTTAGTTGACTTGTTTGTCACTGAAGATTGGTTACTTATGGCTAGAAGACTTCTCCATGGTTTTGAATATTTTATGTTAGATTGTAAATCATGTTTTAATGAATTTCATTAACTTTGACTATCAGTTATCAGAGTTAAAGGTTGATGCTATGTGGATCATACCTGGATAAAAATACTTGTGTTGACCACCAGCACTGAAGAAGATAATGCTTTGTCATTTTCTTTCAACAATTTTCTATTCGTTTTTTATCTGACGGACAGATATTTTAAAGGCCCAGAACTTCTCATTGACTTGCAAGACTATGATTATTCTTTAGACTTGTGGAGCCTTGGTTGCATGTTTGCTGGAATGGTGAGTTTTTTTTTTTTTCTCCCATCCCTGCTTCCTCTTCTTTTCCTTCCCTTTGTCTGGGGGGAACAAAATTACTTGCACCTTCTGTAGGTATTGTTTTAACAGTCACTTTATATTAATTCCCCTTGTGCACTTTCTATTACTTTGCCACCAAGACTTGGCCTCATTCCCAATATGGTTTTTCACTAATAACGGACGTCTCTATGTGGGTTCACATAGATGGCCTACAATTAGAGGTAGCAGTTTCTGACCCAACAAAAAAAAAAGTGATCCAAACTTGATCCTAACTCGGGGCAAACCCGAAAAATTTTGGGTCAGATCAGGTCGTGCAAAGGTCAACCCAACAAATTGAGTCAAAACTAACTCAAATAAGTTAACTCATGACCTGACTCAATTGACTTGATGATAATATAAAAAAAAAATTTATTACTTATAAAAGGTAGAATAATTAAAACAAAAAAAATAAATTTATTTCAAAAAATATTTAGATTATTTAATTAAATTTAAATTTAAATTTGATATTTTATTTAAAATATAATAAAATTTTATATTTTAATGGATTTATTAGTTTTACTATGATTTTTTATATGCTTAAATTACAATTCATTATTTATTATGATATTATTTAGTAATAATAAAAATTATTTATTGTGATAAAATAATTTTATCATAATTTTAAATTATTTAATATAATGAAAGATATTATTATGATAATATTACTTCTTTTTACATGTGATTTAGTGGACGCCATATTTTAACAAAATATTATGATGAAAAGTATGTCATAACTTATCTTATATGCTTATTTATTATAACATTTTTTAGTTAAAAATTTGTGGGCTTGATTAAGCAAATTCAAACATTTTCGCGAATTTTCAATTGTATGTAAAGTTTTCAATTGAGTCAATAACACTATAATTTGATGAATTAGGTTAAATTATACCGCAAGTCAAAATCAACATTTAATAAAGTGTATATTTAGACTCAATTAACTTTTATATTTTTTTCAATTAATTTAATCAAATTCAAAATTAAGCTTGAATCTTACTAAGATAATATTGTTATTTTTACTCGATTTAAATTTTTTTCACAAACATATCAAAATTTTATTTTATATTTTAATTGATAACTAAATAATTTTATACTAGCTTTATGTTTAAAATTATGAATTTTAATTTTATATATTTAAATAATAAATTAATAAATCTTTAATTTTTATTTGAAGGTTAAATTTTTTGGGAATGTTCATATTCATATAATGTAATTGATTTTTTAAATATTTCTTAAAAATTTTTATTTTAAATAATTTAAATAATTTATTATTATATAAATTAATTTTTTTAAGAAGGGAATGAAAGAAATTTTTTTTAAATGAGAGATTGAGAAATTTATAAATTATAAATTTAAATTTCAAAAGTTTTAGTTTTTTAAATTAAATGTAAAATTATCAAATATTTTTAAATTTAAAATTTTTATTTGAATAGTTTAGAATTTTATTATTTAAAATGTAAAATTAATTTTTTAAGATGATCGAGAGAAATTTTTTTAAAAAAAATTTAGATATTTAAAAATTTTATGAATTATAAATTTAGATTTTAAAAATTTTAAATTTAAATATAAAATTAAACTTTATCATACAAAAGTATATAATAAATTTAATGAAGCAAAAATGAGAATAAATTGAATGAAAATAAAAGTAGTATATGATTAAGTCATAAACTTAATTTTCTGTTTAACTGAACTAATTGAAAAAGTACAGGGGTTAATTGAGTATAAATGCACTTTACTAAATTATTTTTTTTTATTGAAGGTATAGTTAAAATCGATTTGTCAAATTACAGTGTTGTTGACTTAATTAGAAGTTTTGCATGCAATTTAAAATTGCATAAAGCTTGAATTTTTGAGTAATTGATTTAAATTTTTATCATAACTTCTTTAAATGATTTAATATGTAAAAGAAATTTATTACAATGTTACTTATTTTTTTGTAATAATTGTAATAAATTTGATTTTTGTCACGATAAATTACATATTAAGACAAATATAATTTTATCATATAAATTTTTATTATAATACACAATTTTTTATAATGAATGGTTTTCTATCATTAAACACTATATGTTTATTTGTAAATTAATTTAAAATATGATATATGACTTCAATATAATTTTACGTAGATTTAATTTAATTATTTTCATTATATATAGTTATTTGCTTAAAATAGATAAACTATATTTAATTTGTGAAGTATTTAAATAAAAAATTTTAATCAATTTTCGTTTTATATAAAATATATTTTACTAAAAATAATTTTTTAAGAGAATTATTATTTCTCTCGCAAGAAATTATAAGAAAATATTGCATAAATGATAAAAAATTCAAATTGATATTTTTAAATTGAATAATAAATTACCCAACACAGAATATCAATTTTAAGAGTAAACCCGATTCTGAAATTCTTTTTTTTTTTTTTCTTGCACGACCCAAACCCAACCCATAAATGATATAATGCTGCTGAGCTTAGTAGTGCCCTGTGATCACTGATTGTTATTGATGCTTTTATTATTCAGATATTCCGAAAGGAGCCATTCTTTTATGGGCATGATAATTATGATCAGCTGGTCAAAATAGCCAAGGTATGTTGCTTGTACAAAGAGTTTATAATAAATTAGTGCTGCTATAATTCTTTGTAGATATAACTAGTCTATTTCAAACCAAGTCTTAATGGCTACATGTTTGTGAGGAAGTCTTGCCAACATGCTTTTAGTGTCAAGCAATCGTATTTATATTGCTCTATGGGAAGCTCTATGCTGCTATTCCACTTCTTTTTTTCCCAACGAAACTAAAATCTTGCATCATTGCAGTTTGTCAAATTACATTGGCAAGCGTGGCTGTATTTACATTGAAATTCAATAATATGCTTAGAACTTGTCTAGAGAATGTTGTGAAAAGGTGGAACTGTAATTATTATTTTCTTCTAAAACAGGTACTTGGAACAGATGAATTAAATGCTTATTTGAATAAGTACCGCATAGAGTTGGATCCACATCTTGCAGCCCTTGTTGGCAGGTAGATTGTATGTTTTTTATGGATCCACCAGTTTTATTATTTTCAGATATACAGTTCATCCAATTGAGAAAATTATTTCCTCGACACAGGCATAGTCGGAAACCATGGACCAAGTTTATTAATGGTGACAATCAGCATTTGGCAGTGCCTGAGGTAGAAATCACTTGATACATAATTTTGTTTAGCATTGAATTTGTTTTAAATGCTTATTTTTTGAAGGCTGTTGACTTCCTTGACAAGTTGTTGCGATATGATCACCAAGAAAGGCCAACCGCAAAAGAAGCAATGGTAAACTCCCCCTTGCCCATGTTTACATGTCAATGATAACACTCGAATGTTGGGTCCAATCTGGTGGAGTTGTGAGATGTGGCTAAATAATTCTTGAATTTTACTGGACTTGAAACATCTAGAGGCCATTTGGCCCCTTGCAGCAACTGCACATGCATGACCAAACAGGTCTCGAGTAATTTGGTGTGTGAACTGCATCTGCATATGTGACTGCGGGCCTCTTTTTTTTTTTTTTTTTTTTTTAAAGATATGTTTTTTTTTTTGAGATAAGTAATTTTTGTTTTGTCTGTTCCATCAATTCACATGGCTTTGTAAGTTAATGATCTTAATGGCATGCAGGCCCATCATTACTTCTATCCGATTAGAAATGCAGAAAGCAGCAGGGTTCGTACATAGTTTCAAATTTGAAGATGCTGTTGAAGTACAGCATCTCTTTCTGCTTGGTCAAAGACTTTTTTCCCTTGTTCTCTGACTGAACAAAATAATTACGGTGGTGAGCTTGCATCCAGGAAACGCTTTCATGTTTCTGTTGTTTCAGAGTGTGTTGATTTTTTAGGCTTCATTCAGGTCTCTTCTAACTTTGATATTTTCTTATGTTATTGTTGTGATTTTAACTATGGTCCTCCTCAATGGGAATGGAAGTTTATTATGGTTTCATGTCGTTGCGTTTTAGGGGGAGGTACTAGTATATTAATTTTATTCATAAAGACCAAACAAATTCCATAAAGTTTATTAAACCAGTTCTTCACTTTGGTGAAGTTTAAGCATACAATTTCAATTTTGTAAAACCAACTTTTCGTATTTTTGCTTTGATGTGCACTTTACATTGTTATCTTGTTGTAAAAGGCTTATCACAACACGTTGCTTCCTTGCCTTCACCCTCTTTTTAGTCAGAATTTATAACCCTCAATGGGTTTTTGTTGTTGATAATTGAAGTTTAATTATCATATTTGAGAAGTAATTGATAATCTAATATTTTTTTTTAAAAGATCCATTTACAATATTGTCAATGTTAATTGCCCATGCAAAAAGAACAGGTAAAGTAAAAAAAAAAAAAAAAAAAAAGGTACATTATTCAATCGTTTTCTATTATATTTTTATTATTATTGTATGAAAAAATGTTGATTTGGCGAATTTAATTTAATGTGGTTCCATATAATTGGCCTCTTTTTTTTTATTTTAAAATTTGATTTCATTTTTTTTTAATTCAATAGCATATGATATTTATAATTCAAAATATTAATATTGAAAAATTATAATTAAATTTAACATAAAGATTAAAATAATTTTAACTTGCTATTTAAAATCTCTTTGACACGACTTCATTGAAGCACCCTATGACGGAGGAGGTTTATGGGAGTAATAATAAAAAACACTAATTTTGAATTTGTGCAGTATAATTATAATAATAATTTGTACATAAATAGTTATAATTTTATTTAAAATAATTATTAAATAAATAAAATAATAAAATATAAAATTTGTAAGTATATGCAAAGGTGATCATAACAGAAAAAAAAAAAAAGAATTTGTTGGATTATATTTTTTAATTTTATGTGATACAATTTTAAAAGAAAATTTATTAAACTTGAATTGTCACTAGCTTTATATACTTAAAATTTGGAATAATCAATAAAATTAATTTAAATTTTAAACTTTCTATTTTAAATTTTTTGGACATAATATATAATTGTTTGACAAATAACAAATAATAATTTAAAATTAATTCTTAAATTAAAATCAATAATATATATTGATTAAGTTTTCAATGCAAGGAGACGATAGCAAGACGAGAATAAGGCTGTGTAATGTTTTTTGAGCGAAGTGTTTGATCAACAAATTATAGAGGCGGCTGCTTCGGCTGTTATAGCAATAAAGATTGGTCAAAGATCAGTTAGCTGTGAACATTAGAAGTCTCGAGAGTCACTGCATGACAAAACTCCCAATCAAAACTCCCTTAGATGTCCATAGCAGAATGACTAAGTAGTAACTATGCCCAACTAAGCGTTTGGAAGCCTTTACTTTTAATACAGTCCCAATCTTTTGCATGAAATTGTGGAAAGAACTGCCCGAAAGGAGTTAATTCAGAGGCTGCCTCAGTAGCTAGGATTTTAAATATGGATGGATGTTATACGTTGATGTCACTAAGGTAAACGAAATGCATGGAAATTTTCAAAGTAACGGATGATTATTCATTAAATCACTTAGGTAAGCCTGTCATCAATGTCTTACTGTTTCCTGAAACGAAAGAAGTGTTCCTTATTATAGTTACTGCTCCAATGAATAATAATTTGGACTGTTATACGGCACACAGGCCGAAGGTATCCCTAAATTCCGCAGTGCAGCTTACTATAAAACAACAGCCTGGCCGCCGTCCATTCCATTGGATCAAAGTTGCACACGTTATATGTTTTGCTCCAACTTCCACAATTCTGTTTTGAACATTCAATGCTATCAGTTTCTTCTTCCCCCCGTCCCATCCATACCATATACTCATTGCATCATTCTTCTACCTAATGCCGTTGCTTCCATTTTCAGCATCCCCCTTATCCTTATGGATTGTTGCCTTCCCAA
>CATIWR010323079.1:0-17802 GCA_949677035.1 Omphalea diandra | reverse complement strand
TGGAATTAACCTCTCATGACATGTTAATCATGCATGGTTAGTGAGAATTATGGAGTAATTGAGGTAGATCTCTTGGATGGAAGTTGTAATCCAAGAGAATAAGAGCTGATTCTGTTGGATTTTGCTGTTAGAGCAGAATTTTTTACCCACCATTTCATAACACTAGAAGAGGAATTAGAGAAAGTGTAAAATATAAAAGTTGTAGCTTTATGTCTCATATAAATTTGTATGAAACAGTTTTGCTTTATTTTGTGTATGTGAGGAGATATGACCCCTTCAGTAGGACTAGGACAAATCTGAACCGAGATGATCTCAGTCTTCTGTTTTCTTATATTTTGATGGCTTTATGTTCTGATTTTGACAAAGTGTAAAACATAAAATTTGTAGGATTATGTCCTCTCTAAACAGCTGTAAACCATTTTTGATTGATTTGCTGTGTGGAAAGAGTTATGGCTCATTGATTTGGACTGACTCTATACTGGAGTGAAACCCACCTTTCTTTTGAATCTGTTTTCCAAGTTTTTGATGGATATAGATTCAGAATTTGATGATTGTCCAAACTTGAAAGTTGTACATTTATGTATGATGTACATACTTGTGAAATAGGTTTGCCAAATTTGGCAAGGATGTTGAGATGTTGTCCCTTCATCATGACAGGTTGGCAACATGTTACAAACCTGCACATCCTGAGATTGGTCCTTTGTTTTGGTGACCTTATGGATTGAATTAGACAATGAGTAAAACATTAAAAAAATGTTCCTTCATATGTTTTTTAACTAATGGTAGATTACCATTGCAATTAGATATGTACAATTTGAGATACACCCAAGAGTGTAAGACCTACTCAGACTGAGAGGACACTGCAACAAAGCAACATTGAAAAATTCACCACATTTTTTGTGTGTCTGATATTGACCTAAAATTTGACTATATTGTGTGTTTATGTGTGTCGTTTGTTTGAAAAAAAGAATCAAGTCATTTGGATGAGTATATCTAGAGTTATTGCAGTGAGAGTATAGCAAGCTCAGGCTGCCCTATTAGGAATTTGTGCATAAACATACGTCTACTTGCATGGATCATGCACCAATCATTCATAACCATTTTGAAATACTTGTAACCATGTATGTATCAAATTATAGGGTCCCAAAACTTTGAGGAAGCCATAGACAGGGAACCAAACCTACTGTAAAGGTCAGTAACAGCAAAAGGTGAGTAGAAACCATAATTGAATTCAATGTGTGTGTATGATAATTTTATAATTTGATTATGTGCTATTACATGTATATATGATTGAATTGTTACATGTTACATAAAAATATAAGTCAAGTGAGAATGATTGAATTGTTACATGTTACATGGGAATACAGGCCAAGTGAGAATCAAATGCTCTTAACAATTACTTGATCTATCATTTGTGAATAAGCACTTGCATATGGAACTTAAAAGGCATTGTCACCGACTTGTCAAACACTTGCAAATCACAGGAAGATGGACCAACAGGTCCCAAATCATATGTCAAAAGAATTATAGGAAGATGGACCAATAGGTCCCAAATCATATGTCAAATGAATTATAGGAAGATGTACTAATAGGTCCCAAATCATATGTTACATGAATCACATGAATATCCCAAGAGCAATGTTTGCCTTGCTCGGTCAGGACAGAAACAAAGCTATTCCAATTGCACTTGCATAGTTAATTATTATACTTGCAATGTATCTTGATGATATTTGATTATGGATTATGCCATGAGAATTTGCTTATTGTTTTTATTCACTGAGTCGCGACTCACCAAATTGCAAAATTTTTTTTTAGATACTGAAGAATAGGAGTTGGACACTTTGGTGCTTTCAGTTTTACATTGAGACATATGGACCATAGGTCGTCGGCTGAATGCAAACTCTCTCTCTCCTTATGTCATATACATATATGTACATCAAATACATGTTTGATTGGGTGTGTAGGATGGATAAAACCTTTATGCATATGTATTTTGGACATGAATGATATGAGTTATGTAAATGAATATGGCTATTACATTTATGGAAACTTTTGTCAATCTTGATGCAATCTTGCTCCATGATTGTCTAGTAATAACCCATCCTCAAAATTTTCCTAGTTAGAACTTTTCCACTCATGTGAGCACTATAAACCCCTATGTGTACCTCTTTCATAACCCTACTTGCCTCTTTTTTGTTTAGACACCTTAGATGGACTCCATCTGACATTTACTTATATATCATACCATCATAAACCTTAAACTATGAGGCTAGTCTTTAAATTACATCCCTATCTATTGGATTGGGTTGTTTAAACCTATGTCAAAGCTCTCTTTTGATCATAACAATATAGATTAAAAGGTTATAATGGCTATGTTAAGTGTTGGTCTTGTAAAAATGAAGTTAGGAACTTATTAGAAGTTGAATGGAAGTGAAAGTCTCTATGTCTTAAAATTGATCTCAAAATCATGACCACTTCAAGGAGATCAAGGTTGCTACCTCAAGAAAATGAGGAACCAAAAGTTCCAGCTTATTTCGTAATGGAAGTTACATTTGGTTTCATGATCGTGACTTTCAATAGCTTCAAAAATTTCTCCAATGATCACTCAAAAAGCTAGCTGCTGAGTGCCATTCCAAGAATATGATAGATGATTTGAAGTTCGCGACCACAACATTCCTTTAAGATGAAACGTGATCTTCTAGTTTGATTTGTGATGGAAGCATTGCTCACCTATTCTAGCTATTTCAATTACTTACCTTGACCAGAGAATCATGATCATGACATGTGTAATCCATTAGAAGGATCCAACGATTGGTTTCTTCAAAGACCAATATTTGAGTGATAGGTGTCATTAGCCATTAGAAACATTTGAAGATCATGACTAAGAAAAGGCAAAATCCAAAGTGAATTATCAATTATAACCATGACTTTCTATCTCGATAGTGACTTAACTCTAACAAGCATTAAATGCAAGATTTGCCAACCTAACTTTGAAGATTTGGACATAGCTTTGTTTGCAATAGTTCTTTGGTAGTTGGAACTTATAAATACCCCATTAAGTGGCTTTAAATGTAATAGGATAACCATTTATTAAGTCTAAAATCTTGCACTTCTAATTCTCAAAAACTTGAACTTTTAAATTCTTTGTACTTGAGTTATTGAAAATTAGGTGTTGGCGTTAAACATTTTGGCTTTAGGTTTTAGATTGATCCTAAGTAGGAAAAACTCTTATATAAGTTTATGTGTGAGCCTTAAACATTATTATAATTTAGGTATAGTGTGAGTCCAAACACTGAGTTTGGTTTGATCTTGTAAAATACCTTTGAGAGTTAGTGAAATACATAATTGAGGAATGTATAGAGGGTTTGTTAACACTCGAACCACTATAAATTGCTTGTGTTGATTATTCTTCTCCCTTTTCTTAAACTTTAATTTATGTGGAGTCTCTATGAAATTTCAAAATTTTCATCAATTCAACCCCCCTTTTTGGTGTACAAAGGCTAACAAGTGGTATCAGAGCACAAATCTCAAAAGTTGTCTTAACTGCTTGAGTAAAGATCATGACAAAAGAAGGAATCCATACTCACTTCAAGCCATTCTTTGATGGATTTCTTTATGCGCATCAAAAGCATAGAGTGGAGATTTATCTTGATAGTGAGGTGGTGAATCTTTGGGATGTAAATGCAAATGAGTGGAAGCCACCTACTAGAGTTGTGGATGAAAGTGAAAAGTTGTCCCTAAAGAAGAATGGGTTGAGGCTTGTAGAAAGGCAAATGGGAAGAATAAGAGGGCAATGACAATGATATTGAGATTTATCTCAAGAGAGAAATATGAAAAAGTCCAACATTGTCACATTACTTATGGTATATGGAAGGCCTTAGAGAACTACCATGAAGGCATGATGTAAGTCAAGTCAAGTAGATTGGGCATATATATGGCAGAGTATGAACTCTTCATGATGAAGGAGAATGAGAGCATCACTGATATGATGAATAGGCTACTTGCCATTGTCAATAACATGAAGACGTATGGGAGAACTCTTACTAATCATGAGGTAAACACCGAAATTCTTAAAATGCTTCCTTTGGAAAAGTTTGGTGCTGGGGTGTGTAATATTGAAGAGTCCAGTGAAGACATTGATAAAGTTCCAACTAATATCCTTATTGGAAAACTAATTAGACATGAGATGGCCATTAAAAAGGATGAGGAAATGAAGATGAAGGGAGGACAAGGAGATAATAAACGAGAGAAAAAGACTCTTGCTCTCAAGTCTTATGGAAAAGACAAGAAAATGGAGGTAATCTCTAGTGAAAATGATGAAAGTGAAAAAAGAAGAAGAAGAGCTTGCCATGCTTTCAAGGAAGTCTAAGGAGCTTATTAGAAGAAGGAAGAAAAGAAGAAACCTCAAGAAACATCATCTAACTTCTAAGAGAAGAAAAATGATATGACTTGCTTTGAATATAGGAAGCAAGGTCATATCAAGTTAATTGTCCCAAACTCAAGAAGAAGAAAAAGTGGGACAAGGAAAAGAAAAAGGGCTTTAAAGCTAGTTGGGGTGATGATGCTAGTGAAGAGAAGAAAGATGATGAGGTTTTAAACTTTTGCTTCATGGCTTAAAAGGACTCCTCTAATGAGGTATGTACTTCTTTTCAATCTTGTGATGATATTAATTCTTATAAGGATGAGGATGAGGATGATGAGCTACTTGAAGCCATGTCCTTGAGATGTGATAAATATAAATCCAAAATGAAGGTTTATAAAAAAAACTAATCTAAATTTAAGAACGATTTTAAATGATACTGTTTGTAGCTCAAGAACCTCTATTGAGGAACTCAAGAAATCTTTAAAACAACTTTCTCAAACTTCATCCTCACTTGATTCTTTAAGAAAATAAAGCAATTCTTTTTTTTTAAAAAAAAGGTTATTGAGTTAAGAAATTTTATCTCAAAGTTTCATAAAAGGAAGAAAGCTTTGGATAGACTCATTATATCTCAAAGACTACCCCTTATATGATATGATATTAGCTTCAATAGAGCTTTCACATCCATATCTTCTTTTTCTACTTTCATTAAAGTTTCCACCTCTCAAATTTTTAATATAAAGGTGGTTAGAAAGATAAGTGCTTTAAGCACTAAGCCTCTTATGCCTAAGGGTAAGGTTAGGCACCTCAAAACTCTAAGGCTACACGTCAAAGAACTAATCTTCTATTCATATAACAAAAAAGGCGTGCACAAAGACACACACCTCCTACTCCTCACCACGCATGTTCTTACATGCATACACATGACCATGGCGTGAGAAGGCCCCCTACTTATGCTAAAATTACTCATAGGAGAAAGACTAATAAGTCTAAACTCTATGTCAATATTGCCTGAGATATGAACACATTAATTTATATTTTTACATTAGGAAGGCTCACCTCAAACTAGAGGATCCTTTCAAGCCTAACCTCCTAGGACACAAGTATGCTTGGGTACGTAAACAAAGGTGAATTTGCTTTGTGTTGTAAGTATGTATGGAAACCACCAATGAGGAAGACAATGATTGGCATGTGTATAGTGAATTTCAAAGCATATGATCGAAAACAAGAAGTTATTCACATCCATTAAGGAAAAGGATGGTGATAATATGACATTTGGAAATAATGCCAAGGGTAAGGTAATTGGCATTAGTGTGATCGACAAGAAAGGTTACCTCCTAATTGATAATATCCTTTAGTTGATGGTTTAAAACATAATTTGTTAAGTGTAAGTCAATTATGTAATAAGGGTGACAAAGTTATTACCTTTGATTCTAGAGAATGCCTTATCACTATCTTGATAGATGAGAATGTAGTTTCCAAAGGTGAAAGGCAAGGTAACACATACATAATTGACTTAGACAACTTTGCTGCTAATCTTTCAAGTGTCTTCTGTCAATTGGCAATGAAGCATAACTTTGGCATATAAGACTTGGACATGCAAGTAAGGACCTTCTTCAAAGTCTAACAAAAAAGGAGCTTGTGGAAAGTTTTCCTAAGCTAAAGTTCATCAAAGATAAGACATGTGGACCTTGTCAAATAGGAAAACAACACTAAGCATTTTATAAGGCAAAAAATGTTGTAAGTACCTCTAGACCTCTTCAACTTATTCACACGGACTTGGTTGGATCAACAAGAAATGCTAGTCTTAGTGGAAAATATTATTCATTTGTTCGAGTTGATGACTACTCTAGTTTCACTTGGGTTAGTTTCTTGGCTCATAAGACTAATGTTTTTGATGCTTTCAAAAGTTTTGTGAAAAATGTTCAAAATGAAAAAGGTTACTTCATTTCTTCTATTATAAGTGACCATGGAAAGGAATTTCAAAATGAGCTTTTTAAAAATTATTGTTTAGAGAATGAGATTCATACAACTTTTTGGCTTCTAGAACACCATAACAAAATGGTCTTAGAGAGAAAGAATAAAACATTGGTTGAGATGGCTAGAACTATGCTCGATGAGTATTCTTTTCCCAATTACTTTTAGGGCAAAACCATCAACACTACCAAAAAAAAAAGTTTTAACCACCACCACAAGTGGCCTTTAAGTGTTCGCTAGCTAGCTTAGTTACCACTTTTGGTGGTTGCTAAAATATTGGTCATAAAATGGATAGCGACCAAATTTTCTATGTGGTCTCTAAAAAAGAGACCACATAATGTTGTCTCTATTTAGAGACCACATTATGTGGTCACTAAATCATCTCCTTGGTTGCTAAATATTGGCTATAAGAGATCATGAGGACCATTTAAAGACCAAATAGAGATCACATTCATGTGGTCACTATTTAGAGACCACATAAAGACCAAAAAATGTGGTCTTTATTTTATGATCTCAATTTAGAGACCATAAGCTAAGTGATCTCTATTCAAATACCACATTAGTGGCCACTTAGCTTATGATAGCAAAATAATTAAATAATTTATATTATTATTATTATAATATTTACATTTCATATATATATATATATAGTTCAAAATGAATTAAGAATGCAAATAACGAAACATAATTAATAACTAAATGAAATATAATAATATACAATATTAATGTTATAAATGCGCAATACCAAAAATAATAAATATTCAAATCCTAATATTACAAAGCTAAGTCACAGTACTGAATTACCAATGCTACAAATTCAAGTCACAGTACTAAAATACTAATGTTACAAATGCCCATGCCTTATCCTTAAATCAATACCTTAGAACATTCCAATGCCACATACATGTCCTTCCAAATATCTCCAAGGTCGTCATCTTTAATCTTAGGTTGGTTATCATCATAATCCTCTACACTAAAAGCTTTAATGACATCTAGAATTAAGAAGTCACCAACATCAGTTTCTTTTCCATGTAAAGTAACAACACCTGCCAAATTTAAAGTTTCAACTGAGAATCATTATTCTTTCAGCATTAATACTAGTATTATATTAAATAATAATAAGAAGAAGATGACACAAAAAGTACTTACACTAGTTATACATAAAATACCAAGACATAGAGACATTAGAAAATGAAGGGATAGGTGGCAAGGAATTCTTATACTACTTCACACATTCAGATATAAAGGCATAATGGCCAAAAGTCTTTTGACATGAAATCAACTTCATGGTCTTGATATAACAAATTTTTTTGAATAATCCAAATAATTGTCTGCTTTCGAATAAAAAATTAAGGGAGAGTAGATAGGAACAATACTTATAACATCATAGCTAATTAGATAGGTGGTAAAGGATTATTCTACCAATTACTTGAAAATGTAGAGAATGTATCTCATATTTGTGTGAGAGAGGATACATTATTTTCAAGTACATTAATTGAATTAAAACCAAACAATTTAACTAATAAGAACTTAAAATTGTTATTGCCCACTTCATATAATAATTAGGCATCCATTCATGCAACAGTGAGACTAGTAGAGAAAAAATGGTTTTTCTACCTAGGGTACATTGATTGAAACCAAGTTTACTTAGTTATCAAGTGCATAATAGAAATCAATATGTCATAATATTCAGATTTACTTACTAATGGTGCAATTTTTGCAAATCCAAATTCATTATCTACATAAAGGTCAGAATAATCATTTCTTCTTAGACTTATGGAGGTTTTAGGTGCAATTTGCTGGGCATTAGAAATTGTGACTATCCTCTTAAAAAGTTTAAGAGACTACCCCTATTGTACATAATAATCTTATTTTCATAAACATTTATAACCATATTGCCAAAACCTTTAGGGGGAGTAAGCACCAAATTTTGGGACTTTGGATGCAAGGATGATGATGAAAATCACTAGAATTATTCCTTAAAATGTAAGGGAAGTTGTAAAAGGAAGAAGGATAAGGCCTTAGGAAACTTTGGATCAAGCCTCAAAACTAAGCCCAAGCCCATAAGGCTAGGAACCCAAAAGCTGTCAACATTATTTAATGGGTTGTACAACCAGGGGTTAAACCTAGAAGATTCTAGAATTGGTCCCCCCTTAAAATCTAAGGCTATATAACTAAATATTAAGGTTATACAATAAATCTTTTGGATGTACAACTCGCTTATAAACTCTAATTCCAGTACCTTTTTGGCTCTTGTCTATAATGGGTTGAGAATAGAATGAAACTAGAGCTATTTTAACATCTAGTACACCCTTTTTCACCTATAAATCCCCTACCATTTAAAGAGTGGGGGAGAGGTTTGGAAATCCTAACAAAATTCTACTAAAATTTCCTCATAACCATAACTTAATGTAAAAATACAAAACCCTGACTCATCCAAATACTATCAAAGGTAGAACAAGGTCTTTATCTTGGATTCCTAAGCTTTTCTAATCATTCTTGGAGGATGAAAAATCAAACTTGTGAGCTTCTAAGGGCAAAAGAACAACTAAAAGCATCTAAAGGGCTCCTCCCCATCTTCGTCATCTCTCCTTTCCTTTTTCATTTGCTATTTTCAAAAACCAAGCATAGACGAGTTGTATAAACTTCATGTAGTATATACAACGATCCTAGTAGGCTGTATAAACTTCAAAGTGGTTTGTACATCCTACTTTTCCCTGTGGAATAGAACTGAAATCTTGCTTCTTTCTTATCTAGATTTCTTCTCTTCTAAACTATTTTCTATGATGTTGGAGGGCTCCATTGATAGAATAGGAGAAGGCCTCATGACCTAGATCTTTATTCACTTAGAAAATGGAATCTTGAATAACTTTAAAGTTACTTTTATGGCTCATTTTGTTTCAATGCTTTGTGTTTTTCTATTTCATGCTTAATGTGACATTTAAGGTTCTATTTTAATCCTTTTAGTAGTAACCAAGTGAGGAGTTTATCACTCCTAGGATTTTGAGAGTCATGTTATGCTTGTTTGCATTTTGGTTATGTTTCTAAGCATGTTACCAGACATTTTTTTTAGCCTTATCAATTCCCCTTTGATGAGTAGCATCTTAACATTCTTAGTGGTTAGTGATGTTTGTGGATGCTATGCTCTTTGAGAGCAATAAAGGAAAGGGTTCAATAACCCTAAGACCCTTTTTATAATGATTTAGCCTTAGGCCATTGAGATCCTCCAAGGTGCTTATATTTTATGTTATGATTTTTCATGTTTCATGATTCATGGATTTATGTTTATTTGATGCTATTGTAGTGTTGGGTTCATGTTATGTTGAAATGTTTATATTATGGACTTAGAAACATGCTTAGGTCCCTTAACATTGGAAATGTGGTTAGGTGGTAAACATGAACTTTGTTTATTTATTTTGTTTTTATATCGATAAATGTGAAAAATTAACTAAACTATTATCCCTATTTTTTTTTTTAAAAAAGAGATCATATTCTAGAAGAATCCTTCTAGTTACTAACTTGTGTGCTTTCTTTAGGTGTAGGTGGTTATTTTACTTAGATGATGAATGATGATTATGAGCACTTCAGGTTTTCATGGTTATAATAAACTTAATGGAATTTTGCATGCGACTCTATCCTTTTATTGATAAATGAAAGTCTTTACATTGGTAATAACCCTAAGATATGGCATGTGTATGGACTAGTAGAGGATCCTTTTAAGTCTTGCACTATTTCAAAGCCCTTAGTCCAAAATGATGGTCATCGAGGGACCTAGACTTGAGACAATACTTTGGTACTATCCTTAGGAAATGTGAACTCACCACTCAATTTTGGTTAGGACAAGAATTTGTGGAAGGCAAAATCTGAACCTAATCTAAGTCAATTAGAAGACCCATTTCATTTTCACCCCATCATATATTGGGTTCAAAAATTGGATATGGCTTAAGGAAGAGATTAGACACCCTTAAATCACCCTGATATTCGCATCCAACCTTCAAACATCTTTGGTTCACTTTTAATATTTTAACCAATTATTAATCAGTTCGATTAAAGCCCCTAAACATGCATCTAACCACAATCCAATCAAACAAATTAAGACAACAACTTCAAGAGGTTAGGGGTTATGCATCATAGTAGAGGGGTATCTTATGCTTCATCATCCATGCATAACATTTCAAAGAGGGGTGTTAGATCATATGGCATGGCATAAGGTTTATCAGGCATATCCATACATCCATTCATCACAATCATTCATAATCATTTAAGATAATGATTATTACCATAATATGGTCTAATTCATGCAAGACGCCTATATTGAAAAGAAGAGAACAAGTTAGCAAATAAAGTAAACATAAGCCAAACCAAATAAACTCAAAGCACAAGGAATGAATATAACACATATTACCATCTCTCCCATGCAAAAGGTGCCTAGATATGTATCTAGGTCCTTAATAACATATCCCACAATCCTAAATCAACATGTAAAACAAGATCAAAATACATGAACCATGAGCGTCCAAAGAGGTAAACATGCAAAGAGGTAAACAAGGAGCCTGGAGGATGTTAAATGACCTAAGGCAAAAAACTTAATACAAAAGAGATCCTAGGGTTGATAAACCCTCACTCTCATTGCTTACAAAAAGCTAGGCATCCATAACCACTATGAGCCATCAAAGAGGTTAGAATACTAATCAAAGTGGGGCTTGCATGGCCAAAACACTGTTCACATGCTTTAAACATAAGCATAAAAATAAGAAGAGCTCTTAAGATCCTTGGAATAATAAATTCCTCATTTGATCATTACTCTAAAGTGATTGAAACAAAATTAAAATCATCATTAAACCAAGATGTAAGAACACAAACATTAGCATAATGTAAGACATGAGAGCGATTTCAAATCCTATCAAAACTCCATTTTTGAAGTGAATAGGGTCCTTGGCCATTGGGCCTCCTCCTATTCTACCATCGGAGCTATAGACGGCCATAAAAAGAAGCATAGGAAAGAAGAAATTTGAGAGAAAGAAAAAGTTTCTATAAAACTGGTTGTAGGAAAATAGGGTTGTGCAACCTAATATTAGGATATATAGCCCAGTTTTTTTAGGCTATACATACTACCATTAAGTCTGTATAGCCCTAAATTCTTAGGTTTTTGAAAATAGAAAGAAAAATTGAAAGGGAAAGAAGAAAAGGGATTAAAGGATTCTAGATGTTTTCTTTACCCTTAAAGGCTCATTAGTTGTTTAATATCCTTCAAAATTCTTAAAGAATGCTAAAAAGTGTAAAGATCAGGCTTTGTTTTACCTTAGAATGAGTTAGGGTTTAGGGCTTCTATGCTAAGTGTGATTTAAGGATGAATTTTGGTAGAGTGTTGTTGGGGTTGTCCAAGCCTTTCCCTCTCTTCAAATAAGAGGGGCATTTATAGATGATGGATGAATGCACAGAGTGAAAAATGGTTTCGATTATAGTTTGTCTTTATCCAATCATAGAAAGGGAGATGGATCTTTTGGAATTAGGGTATGCAAGCATGTTGTACAACTAAGGATGGGCTGTACATCTATATGTCAAGGTTGTACAACCCTAAGGTTTAAGGGGGGAACCAATTCCTGAAGGTTGTAAGGGTTAAAGTTTATGGGAGGGAAGTATAACCCTGGATATGGGTTGTACAACCCATATGCTCAGGCTGATGGTTTGGGCAATGGTTGTGGGCTTGACTTTAGGCTTCTCTAAGGTCTCTTAAATCTCTTATCTCTTTCTTTGGCAATTCCTTTTGTATTTTGGGGATGCATTTACTAAGTTTCATCATCGAGCTCTGCATCCAAAGGTTTAAATGATTATTACCTTACAAATATTGATTATGCATGATAATGATTGATGGATATGCATGTTTTACCCTATGCTATGATGCTCACTCCCCTTTTAGATGAATGTAGGGATGTTGATATGCATGTTACATCCCTATGCCATGATGAATGATCCCCTTTCCCTTGAAATTGATGTTTTGGTATGATTAACTTGATTACATTAAAGACATGTTTAAACACATTTGTTCAACTAATTAATAACAAGGTTAAAGTGATAAAAGTGAACCAAAGATGTCTAAAGGCTGGATCCTAATATTCGGGTGGTTTAGGGGTGCCTAACCTCTTTTGCAGGCTATACCTAATTTTTGAACCCAATCTCTAATGGGGTTAAGATGAAATGGGCCTTTTAACTAACTTAGCTTAGGTTCAAATTTTGTCTTACTTAGATTTTTGTCTCGACCAAATTCAGGTGCTGGGGATGATACCAATGTACTGTCCTGCCTTAGTCCCCCATTGAACACCATTTGGAAAATGGGCTTCAAACTTGTGAAAGGCCTAAGGGATCCCCATTGATCTAATTATGTGCCACTTTTTAAGGTTCTTACCGTTAGCTATATGCCCTATGCTAATGCTTATAATGGATATTTTCTTAATAATGCCATAGTCATAATTTTATTAAATATCTTTTATATTTTGTTTACGACTAAATTATAAATTCCATGAATAGTTAATTCTACCTAATGTCATCAAGTATGTGACTTGATAGTAAAACCTTTAGGTGAAAAAGAATTCTATTCTAAATTATCCCTAATTGGTCTATATTGTTGGGATAATAATGAATAGAGACTAGTGTGTGTTTGATTGATGACTATGTTTTACTAGACATGGATATGTGATATTAAATCAAACACATAGATACATGTTTAAGAAACATTATATTAGACTGACTTGTTATGAGAATAGTGCATGGATTAATATTCATAAGTGTCTCATACAATGGTAACCTGAAAATCACCATAGATTCCAATATGATGAACTTCATGTTTTGATATAGTCAAATATTATCTTTAACCGGATGGTCATACAGGCTAATATTAGACATGAAGTAAATCATATAGAGGAATATGAGTGATTGAGAAGGAATTTGTCCCTTATATATTTATGAGAAATATATCTTTGGATCCCTCGATAAGTTAGACTAAAAAGATTGCATGACCATGCAACAATGAATTGATAAAGGTTATCAATGTCATTTTACATCAGTCTACTTGGAGATCGAGAAAGAATTGAACTATATAAGGATAACATGATTCATGTCTTATGTTCAATTGAGATATAATGTGACAAAAGGATTATAATACTATTTGTAAAATAGGTTAGGTTGAATCATTGAGCTTCACATAATTTGTGTAGTCATAATGCATTGCTAGAGGCCACTTATGACTTGTGAGCCAAAATAGGTTTTTAAGCTATTGCCAACATTATGTGAACTTATAGGTCGTATGCATAGAATAGCCCCAAAATGAAATTGGATTTTTGCTACTCTCTCTATTAATAATTAAGATAATTAGAGATATTATATAAATTATTTAATATTTATTTCATTTTAAAGGTTAAAATGAAATAAAATATTATTTTAGCGGTATCTTTTAAGGTACAAAGTTGTCATAAAATATCTTAACAATTAAGATATATATGCATTTTTAAGGTTATAACAAAAATGTATAAAACATTCAAGTTTAGGAATCATTTTAGAGAGAGAAAGAAAAAACTCTAGTGGTAGCACACTTCAGATTTGAAGAAAGCCTATTCATGTGGATACTGCAAAGGCGATCATCCTTTGGTAATGTCTAGATTCGACTCCAAGCTCAAGGTTAGGTGTTACTGGTGTAAACCCTCTCTTAACCTTCTAATTGATTTGTTACCTTTCGCACAAATTGGTATGATTTGCATCCTTTTCTTTTGATTTAATCGAATCACATGGTCCTTGGTGGGATTCTATGTAGAAAAAGTTTTATTTTTCCACTACATTTATTATACAAATCCCAACACTTACCAATGTAAAATGCCTTATCCTGTCGACCTCCCATTGATTGACACATGGATGGAGTCATAAGCAAGATTCTACTTGTTTGAGCACAACTGGGAAACCCTTGAGGTGCCCACAATGGCGCCTCTACTAGGGACTCAAAAATTGACTTCGCATTCAATCTCTGGTTCACTTTGCACTTTAACATTGTTACTAGTTAATTCATGTGTATTCATATAGCCTCTACACTTCATTACATGCACTAGGTCTGTCTTTAGATAAATCGATTGGTTCTCCAAACTTAAGACTTAAACTCCATTTGGGCTTAGGAGATGGAAAGGAGTTTCTATCACTCATAAGTCTAATATCTTTTGTCATATCAAATGAAGGGTTACGAAAACTGCCCCTTAAGCTTATGAAAGCCATCAACTTTAACAAACATTACAACCAATAGGTATATGTAGGAGCTAATAACACTTAGAATAGGGCACGTTTTTGTTTGCATTTCTCCTATAAAGAAAGGGTTGAATTCTCTTAAGAAATATGATTAGATATCTCCCATAATGTAAATAAAATGTTATCTCATTCCCCTTATGTAATTATTTACTAATGTAAATATTTATGTATCCCCTTACCCTACTATGTAAAGTGTTTTGATGTACATTGTTCACTCCTTGTAAAAGGGATCCCATATTTCCTTATACATTTTCATTTTTCAAGTAATGTAAAAAGTTCTTTTCTTATTGCACTTTTATATCCTTTTTATACATGTCTCTTAAGATTTTGACCCTTCCTTGCTTTAAATCAGCCGTGCACATTCTCTACCCCTTGTTGGTAGAAGAGTGAGACCCCTTATAGGAAAGAGCCCCTAGAGCCCAGATGTAGGAGGAATAAGGTTGGAAGGATCTTTTGAAAATGGTGCCTGCATACCATGCATATCATGCATACATATGATATTCCTTTATACATGCATCATATTGATAACCATTACCTTGCAACCATCATAACTTCATCCAAACCCTTATGAAAGAGAAGGGACAACCCAATTACTTAGAAAAATAAGAGGCAAAGCCTGATCCAAAGAATTTATCCATGTATGGAACTTACCCACCAGAGATGCTAGATAAGTTGATGGCTGATTTTAGTCAAAAGATAGCAGGAAGAATTGCTAAGAAAGTGAACAAACATGTTAATAAATTTTTAAGGAAATGAGACACTTCTACTAGCAAAATGATAAGGGGAAAATACCGATGAAGGCACTTCAGCCTGTGGTGATTGATGATGACCTATTTGGAATGAAAGAATACCATGAGAGCAAGCTTGCTATGAAAGTAGGAAGCATCACTACCACTGTTGACAAAGTTATAGAGAGTGAGAAAGAGAGCACTTGATTTGATGATTATGCTAAATAGTTAGAGAAGATGCATAAGACTTTGAGTGTTAAGTGTTTAGAGAGGGGAATAAACATCAAAGAGTTGTTTGCTCGTAAACTCAAAAAGCTTCCTACTAATTTTTATATGCTTAAACTTCCTAAGTTTACTATAACTCAGGGTGCTCCAATCATATCCATTCGTATGTACTGATAATGAAGACATCAGGGGTTCCTATTATTATAATAGTTGAGTTGTTATTAGAAGGGTTTGCGAAAACATGGTATTATAATCTGCTTAAGACTATCAGAAGAAGTTGGAAGGAGTTGACTGATGCCTTTGAAAGACATTATGCATGTAACTTAGCTCTGGAAGTTACTCTATAAAACTTAGAGTCACTGAAGTAGAAGGTGGGTGAAAGCTTCAATGATTATATGAGGAGATGGAAGAAGTTGGCTTCAAAAGTAACTACTAATCTCATAGAAAAGGAGCGGGTGGGGATGATCATTAAAGGGGCATTGTGAGGGATAAGCACTAGAATTAAGGGTATGCTAGTGAGGGATTTTGAGGACCATAGAGAGGCAAGTTTGCAAGTTGAGGAGTTACAGTATGAATCACAAAGGTAGTATGGTGGAAGGAGGAGTGTCCCATCACAACCCCAAGGCAAGACTACTGATGTGAACACGGTTAGGACTTTGAGATAGTTTATTAATTTAGGAATGCCATTGTCTAAGGCATTTTATTGGCCCTAGGCACTAAGAAGGAGGGGAGAGGGGGAGGGAGTTTGAATGGGTGTATAAAAATTAAATCAAGAAAGAGAGAAGCGAAATGAGTAGAAAAGAAACACACGATTTATAGTGGTTCGGGTATAAACGACCTTACATCCACTCCCCAATTCTTAAAAATTAGGTGTTCCACTATCTTTCAAAGGTGTTTTCAAGCTTACACCAAACTTTTACACTGTGTTTTGAAGGTTCACATAACAACCTATACTCTTGTGTTTTGATCAGGCTCACACAATAACCTTTGTACTTATGTTTTAATCAAGCTCACACAACAACCTCTCTTAGTGTTTTGATAGGCTCACATTACAACCTATTACAATTGATATTTATGCTCATACCCAATAATGACTTAAAGAATAGAAAAGATTGAGCAACAAACTTGCAAGAGTTTGGGTACAAAGTTATTAATTCTCTTGCATTTACATATGTTTGGTGAGGTATTTATAACCTTTACCCACCAAAGAGACGTTGCAATAAAACTGGTGCAAAATCTTCAAAGTGTGATAGACAGATTTTAACATTAAATGCTTGACAGTATCGATTTGCAGTCGCTACTACTCGTTAGTGATTGTGAAATCCAAATTCCATACGAAAAACCCTGTTTGTGTCTAACGACTAGTCCACGTGGCAGCTTCTCATTAGTTCACCAGCAAAATAGAGCCGTTGCCTTTCATCTACTCTTAAAAGTAGCGGTTGCAAGTTTACTTGTACATGTCGCGATTGAGGATGCAAATTCATCTACCAAAAGTGTTCATCTTCTTCTTTTAGATTTGCGGTTGCTACCAATAAGTTTCCATCGCAATTTTTATCTTCCGACGATTACCTGGGACACTTGTCAAGTTATGGTTGTGGACTTGATTCCCTCTTGACTTACTTCAAAATTCGTGGTTGTGACTAAGGCATGACTTACACCGTGAATGCGTTTGTTACTTTGGCTCATTTTTTTGAATTGGTCGCAGTAGAGAAGTGGCCCGCGAATCCATCTGTCCATTTTGTCAACCTGCCTTAGTTTAGTTTGCGATTGTGATTTACAAGGCATTCGCTTTCTTTGGAGATTTTTTAACTCCATACAATTTCCAATGTAAAGACTAACTAAAAACTGTTAAACAATACTTAATTTGAATAATTAGAATTGTTCAATCCCCTTTGTCAAGATCAAAAGGGGTCCAAGACTTAGGGTTAACCACCCTAGTCCAACAATCTCCCCCTTTTTGATTTTGATAACATAGATTGATCCTAAGTGAAAAATAATACAGAAATGAGAAGTTGAGTATAACATGAATAAATGCTTAAGATGAAACTTCTAAGTTTGGCATTTAATCAAGCAAAGTGAAATTTCTAAAAAGCTAAGTATGATGGTGAAATATCTAAAAAGCTAAGTATGATGCTCCCCCTTAACATATGCTATAATTTTCAAGTTAATATTCCCTTTTAACTAAAATACTTACTATCTCTCCCTCTTTGGTAAGATAAAAAGGAG
>CATIWR010323042.1:0-33457 GCA_949677035.1 Omphalea diandra | reverse complement strand
TATATATATATATATATATATATATATAAGATTAGAATTCTCTTATTTTAGTAATAGAGTTTTTATTTAGAATGAATGTCAAATTAATTAATTGAATTCTATTATTTGAAATGAATTTGTAATATATTAAAATCATCTTATTTTTTAAATGTCCTTATTTATTTAAAACAAATAAAGTGTTAATTTAAGTTATAAGATTATTGAAGTAATTTTGTCAAAATTTTATATTTTTTATTTAATTTATTTTTTTATTAAATCATTTTTTTTAAATTAAAAATTTTCTATTTTTTCAAATATGAACTTTTTGAATAAGAGGATCATTAAAATATAATTTAGTTTTATTAATTATATTGATTTCTTTTGAAATCTGAGATCTAAATGGGCCTATGTGATTAGTGAGTGCTAACTCTGCACTCTTCCAGCAGGGTGCAATACCACTCATTGCTTGCCGTCTTCTTGTATAATCCAATATTATGGTTGAAAGTGTAGATGCTCTATGACAATTGCTGCGGAGTTTTATTTGTAAATTCTAAAACTGAACATTGGCTGTCAAATATCCCTCTGTATGTTACTTGATTCATTCTAGACTGAAGATTCACGCTATGTTTGTTAGCAAGGAAAAGGTAGAGATATGGGCAAAAAGGCTTCAGTTCTTCCAACCGGACGCTACCTCAGTATTGACTGAAAAAATGATATCATTCGTTCGATCACTGGCCTAAGGATAAAGAAATCTCTTTCGGATGCATCCTGAATTAATCTGACCATCATTTTGATTGCAATTTTCAAGATTTTGCTATTTGTCTTGGATTCAAAAGATGACTATATAAATAGGTTATGCTTGGATGCTTTTTTCTTTCTTCCTGTTTTTCTTGAGCTTATAATATGGGTTATGCTTATGCTTATGGTACTTTGTGGACTGAGTTCTAATTTCGCAGTTTTGCTCGTGATCTAATCTAATTCAATGTTACAGATTTTGGGATATTCATTTCTAGTTTCACCTATCACTATCATATAATGTTCTGTATCTTTTTCCGAACCATTACCATGAGCAGAAGGGTTAGAATTAATTGTAGCTCCCCACATGATAACAGGAAAAAAAAAAAAAAAAAAAAAGGCTAAAAAATCTTGAGAAGAAAATAATCCTATTAGACATACACATTGCTAACATTAGAAAAATGAAAAAGGCAGCGAAGCATAAATTTAAATTGTTTAAATATTGGGGAGGATGGAGTTTGGTTTTAAATTGATTATTTAAAAATATTTAAAATTGAAATTGATATTTATAAATTTTGATTTGATTTTGATGCAGCAGTTACGAATTTCGATCAGTTTCTAGTTTGAACATTTTAAATTTTAGTTTAGTTAGATTTTTAAGTTTCAATTCTATTTGGTTTGGTATAATTCAATTATTTAACTATTTAAAAAAATTCTAAAAAAATAGATTAAAGCATAGCTATTTAGATAAAAATTTCTAAATCAGTATATTAAAATATATATGACATATATAGTATATGTAAGCATAAATAACTAATTTAATTTAATTATATATAATATATTTAAAAAGAAATAATTTATATATAGAATTTAAGCATATATATATATATATATATATATATATATATATATATATATTGGTTGATGCAATATGGTTTGAATACTGATTCAGACAATAAAAGTTATCTAAAATCAAAACTAAGTGTATTAATTATTCAGTTGAATTTGATTTTAAGTTGAATATTTTCAAATATTCATTATTTATGATTTACATTACCCATTGTACCAAACCTTGACTCACAATTGATAAAAGAATGTATGTTTGTTCGAAACAAAGTAACAACACAAGCTTGAAGAATCATTGCCAAACACAAGAAAGACTAAATTATAGATTGAAATATCGGCTTGCGCAACTTTATCTTGCATTCAGCAGACCAACAATAAATTTTTGGGCAGCCAAATCAGTATAATCCAAAACAGTTACTGAATTAATACACTAATTTTCTATCAATTGATTTTTGGACTGAGGTAAAATTTTGGCTCTCTGAAAAACCTTGTAATAATATCCGCCTTGTCAGTTGAAAGATCTGTGTTCTCCAGAATAAACTCTTTGGATGCCTTAGCAATTGCTTCAATCGAACCAATAGCTTGACTGAGCTGAAACAAGGTTCAAATTGGGTATGCAAAATTTCATCATTTTCAAAGTATCACCTTAGTTATTTCAAAAATTGCCATATACAAGATAGATTCTAAAAGAAATAGATATTATATATATATACTATATTCAAGAACTGTCAGCATTTTACTGGACTATACTATATTCAGGAACTGTCAGCATTTTACCGGACTGTGTACCTGTTTATGTAAACAAACAGGCTGACATAATCATAATGAACCAGTTGTTAAAATTGCACAGAATTTATGGATGCTATTGAGAGGAATAATTAAAGAAAAAATTTAAACTGGACAAGGATTGATTGAATTTACCGCATTTGCATCATGATTATCAATGCCTGGTATGGATGTGACCACTCTAAGGAAAATGTCCATCCCTTGAACAGCTTGCTTTCTCTTCATATAACAGTAAGGAAAAAAAAAAAAAAAAAAGAAGTTGCAGCTCTAAAATGATTTTGGAAGATTAGATAATTAGCTGATGGTACTAATCAAGTCTCAAGAAAATAAACTCTTCCAACCAACCTCAGCCTTCAACTTCGATATGACATCCTGCCGCTTGCATGCTGCCATAAAGTGTACCTTATTAATTAGTGAACAAACTTTTGCATGGAAAATGAAACTAATCAAAGCTTAAACACATTTAGATGTTACCCCCACGAGCAAGAGCTATCTTAACAATCTTTTCAAACCCCATCTCCAAGTCTAGAACTGGCACAAAAGTTGGTCTGCCAAGCTCCATTCCATGCCTACGAAGTTAAATATATGCAAATCAGACATAGTTACAGAAAAATCAACTAAACAAATGCATTAGCGAACCGACATATAGTTTCATTGGTATAACTAGCTCACTTGAAGTAAGAACGAACAAATGAATCATTCTGCTCCTTGGTTGGAAGAGATACAACAACATATAGGTTAGCAAACTGTCCCTTGAGCTTCTGAACTCTGTAAATATCAGATAATATCAGCCGAACAAGAAATAGCAATACTTCCCATTAGAACAAATGCTATTACCTGATGAAGATCGGTGTGACATTCTCACAATCCCATTTGGTCACAAAGATGAAAGCCACTGACAAGCCACCGCAGTTGAAAATGCAGTCCTACATGTTGAAAAATTGGAGGAATTCAACTCACATCAGAAGAAAGAGATAAATTTGTAAAAATGAAATAAAGAAAGATTAATGGCATATGTTTGGTTCGCCTAGGAATCCTAAACCAATATTATTTTGGAAACAACCAGATAAAATTTAGGGCATGTTTGGCTAGGTTTAAAAATGGAATGCGAATTAAAATTTTGATTAGGAAAGAAATTACTCTGGAATCAGAATTGGAACTTCATTTCATTCTCCTAAAATTCACTGAAATTGGAATGGAGAAAATCACTCGTTCTCCCCTCTCTCAAGAAATGAGATTCTCATTCTCATAAGAATCCTGCTAAACATATATCATTCGATCAATCTAAAGAATATTTGAGATGATAGGGCCCATTATTCAGGGTTCTTGAGCAACCAAGAAGGTTTAATGTAGCCATTACACATGCTATACCATTGCTTATCATTTTAGGGAATCCACATATCATCAGTAAGGCATTCCTTGTTTTGAGAGACCATTTCAAGAGATTTATAGCAAATAGAAAGCATTCCATCAAACCTAAATAACTAATTACTCTGTTTCTTGAAGATTGGATCTCAAATAGTTCACACATTCCTTAAAAGTGGGAGCCATATACATGCTGTTTGCTTGCTATATATAAAATTTCTGTGTAATCCTACAGAATTATGCTCAAAAATAGATAATATTTCTCTCGTAATGAATTTCATTTGATGAGTGAAACAAACATGGACTAAGATAATCAAAACAGTTATATCTGAAAGTAAACTTGAATTCCATCTAAATATTCAAGTTTATCTATCAAACAAGAATCGGAAGACAAGTAAATACAGGTGAAATGGGAACAAAGTTGAGACGGAAGAAATTAGTAGCGAGGAAGGAAGAGATGAAATTGATGAAAGAAGGTCGCTGTTCTTCTTTCCATTTGCTATTCAGCATACACACTCCGGCACTACCTGCACCGATAAAATTAAATCTTTCTCATCATTTTTTTTCCTCGGCAAGTAATAACGATTTCTCAGGAAAAAAACAGATTAGAAGCAAAATCAAATGGAACAAACTGAAAAGAAAAGTTACTGGAATTTGATGGATTTTGAACTGTTGGATTTCTCGCCATTGAAAGAGCTTCGAATTTTGGATGAAATTAAATAGTGTCTGGTGGAGGAGAGATTGGAGGGAAGGAAGTGAATTTTAAATTGGCGGCAACAATTTGGAACAATCCACTGGACTGTCTCATGTTGGGCTACTGGGCTTGGGCCATCGTCTGCTCTGCCTTTCAAGCATATAATACGTCGGCAAATTGGAGATAAAAGAAGCGGAGAGGAGAAGAATGAGGTCGACGAACTCCAAAGCCCGACGACCCTCAACCACTCGCCTCTTATACGACCGTCGCTACGGTTGGGTGTAAAATATTCTCACTCTTATCCTCCCTGTTTATCCCAAAATACATAAATATGGTATTAAATTACTGTTTATGTTTGTAGTTTTGATGAATGGAAAGACCCATCACAGGAAGCTCTAGCAGGCGGCCGCGGAATGTATATATACTTTCCCTCCTTCATTTTCTTTGGAGCCAAACAGGTCCCAGAATATCATAATTTTGTTTCAATTCGTAGTTACTAACATTCTTTTGGATTCCTTTCTACAGGTTCTGTATATTGCCTCTAGCAAAAGCTTTCGTCAACACTGCTTCACAGTCGGTATGTTGGCTTTTTGCCTTTCTTTATAACCCTTTTCTTGCCTTCTTTTTGTGCAGATCAGTGAATTATCCTGTGGATTTGTATAGTCTGTTGCGCAAATTAAAATGATTATTACAAGGGTAAATTGGGCGTAGCAGTCTCGAGCATCTTCTAGTACACTGCCTACGGGATAGTGTTTAGGTTAATTGAGCTAATGAGTTCCTTTTCTTCTTGATGGCTGGACAATTGTTGCGAACTATTCTGAAATCTGCTCGAGAATTTGAAAATCTGCTATTCTAAAATAACTGTCCAAAGCAAACTAATGATTAACAGGCATCATTGATAAAGTATCTTCTTTCCACCTCCACACAGTTTCTGTTTCTGAATTATAGCCTTCACATTCCTTGTCAAGATATTTCAAGAATCCATTTCCATAAGAAAGAATGCAAGAAGATCTGGCCTTGTAGCAGAGGCCAGAGCTATGGTAGTTTCAGAGATTACAAGTAATTTGCTTCCACATGTCACGCATGCCATTCAATGCTCTCTGATATGAGCAATAATAGAACTTAATACTTTACTAGTTGTAAGCTCGCTGCTAGGTCGAGTATAATACTTAATTTGATACCACATCAGGGGAAGATTCAATACAATAATGAGGCCTTAAAAGGGTGAAAGGATTTGAAATACTCCGGTGATTGTGGCTCAGTCCAAAGCTCTTATATTTGTCTAATCATGATACTTTCACTTGATGAATTTATATTTAACATTTTTTGCTTTCCTATCCTAATTGGCAAGTGGAACGCAGAATGATTTATGCTTTTACATTTACTCTTTTACCATTTAGTTCTCTAATTTTCCTGTCTGAGCAAAAGATCATTGCAGTGGTATCAGAATTAAGTTGTTTGTAGATTATCTTTGTTGACTTGTTATGGCTAGGATTTGTTAGGGTTCCATTTAAAGAAGCATCCAGCAAATAGTATTTGACCTCAATTAACCTTCACTTGTACCACCTAGAATTTTACTCCAACTTAGACAAGCGATGGTGTAACATTGTATTGTCAATGCATGATGTTCACAATTTGTGATTTACCAGTGCTGCAATTGAGTGCATGTAACTCCAAGTCATTAATTCTTCGAAAGAATAAATTATGCAGGGGGGATCTTCATAAATGAATTAGAGATCTCCTAAAAGGAAGGAAAAAAAGTTGAGAAATATAAGTAGCGGATGAAGCTAGTTGAGGAAATTCTTGTTAGTTATCGAATATATATGCTGTAGTGGTTAAGTAGGAACTAATGGACTCAAGACGCTTATTCTATTTGTATCTTAAATTTGAGGTTACATTGGCCATTTAGTTAAGGTCAGTAAATAGTCAAGCCACTTAACTGAATTTTCATTTCCCCATGCAATGACCAATTGGATGCATGGTATTCCAGTGAGCTCAAACTTCTAGTTGATCCTTGACATCTTTATGCACAGCTGTATACAACTGCATTTACCTTCATTGCGCCTGTATTGCTTCTTTTGTTTTTGTGTGTCAGCAATATAAAAGTTATCTCTTGTACTCTGATCTTGTCTTCATTGTACCACAGATTAATCTTGTGGCAAACATTGCTGTCAAAGTTTTGGAAAGGCCAGATCTTTTCACCCCTCAGGCACTGCAGGAAAATCTTGATAAGCAGCTTAAAAAACTTGGTTCTTCCATGAAAAAACCAGAAATCAACTGTTTTGCTCTCAAAGACAAATTTCCTTCAGAAACCTGCATCCCTTCGCAGCTACCAATAGAAACAAGAGAATCACAGTTGGCTTAAAGTGCGTGTGACTGTGTCCATTCTATATGTTAACATGTATCCACCTGTACTACTTCATACCTTTGTGAGATTTATATGGAATTACGAATTCTAATGTGCACTGTTGGCTCGGTACACCACATGATATGAATGGGAAATCTATTCATATATCTCATTTTTTGGCCGGCATGTAGTTCGCTATATGAAGTTTTGAAGGGTGACACTGAAAGGTTTTGTTTTCTTAGTTTTATCAATTATTTGCGCACTTTTGTGGTAACTTTTGTGCTTGTATATAGAGGTAGAAGTAGAAATCTTGCCATGAGATGTAGTATTTATGTTGAGTTGGCAATCCACTGACATCCTGCATGGCCAGATAGACGTGGTCTGGTTGAAGCTGTGATCATGACCTTTGTGAGATAATTCCTTAAGCATATGGAATTTAACCATAAGCAAAGCAACCATAGTATATTTAAATTATGGGTTCTCTAAGCAGGTTTTCTTTTGTTCCTTTTGTTTTTTTCCAGCTGATGCTTCACCAGGGCGTACTTCTATGAAAATCTACTGTTTTATGTGACATTTTCTTAGTGATATACAGTACATTGTTGGTTCCATTAGACTTCAACTTGATTCTGACTATTTTTTTCTGAACCATTTTTCTTCATGCAAAATGCTTCTTATGTCAGGGATTGGTAATTTGAAAGATTACATCACTTGTATTGTCCATGACATTAAGTATTTGTCGCTCTGTAATGACATTATATATTCGTCGCACTATAAATTTTCAGCATGGTGTACCAATGTACTTTTAGTATCATGGCACGTCAAATAAAATAATAGAAGTAATATAAAAAGGGTTAAATACTCTCATCTCTTGGTTTTGCGCCATTGTACTGTATAATCTCCTATTTTCAAAAGTCATAATAAAATATTTTTCATTTTATTTCTGTTAAATTTTATTATAATTTCTATTAAAATTATATGAAATGTCTATTATATTCTTAGTTTTACATCAAATTTTTCATTTTTTCATTTTTATCTAAGTTTTTTTTAAAAGAAAAAAAATACACTCATATACTATTAAATCTCAAAATTGCAGGTATAATAAACTCAATTCACAATTGAATCTCAAAATCAACATAAATTGAATCGATTCAGAATGAAACCCACATTCTTCAGAAAAATTCAATACAAAATTATCAAAACATTGAATTATCAACTCAATTATCAACAAAGAATTCAATAACCAAAATCAACCACATCGCAAATAAATTTTGCAAATAGAACCAAACAAAATTGCAAACAACCCATCGCTCAACTTCCTCACCTCACCATTCCAAACCCAAGATCTCGGTATCGTCTTCAAAAAAAAATTGATTCAATAACCCGGGCCAGAAAAACATTCACAAATTCAATTCAACCAAATTATTCGCACAAATAAATTCGCAGAATCAAGGCAAACTCGAGAAAGACAAAGAGCAAATAAATTTGTAGAACCAAAAACCCAAAAACAAATTTAATGGTTCGCAGTCCTCCACCTCGCATTCTCCTCCATAAACAAATTTACAGCTCGTTGTATGAAGAATAGGAGCAGTAACAGCAACATGCGTCGTTGTTGTACCTATAGTCGGTGTTGACTCGACGAAAACCCTGCTCATCACCTGAATTTGAAGGCAAAATCACACGTGCGACAGGCGGGATAGTAATAACAGTCACTGTCGCAGATCGCGAAGTAGTCCTTTCTCCCCTCTCTTGAAAAGCAGTCGTTCTTGAATTTCCTTTCTAAATCCCTTCAGAATAAAACCCTTTTTAAAAAAAAAAAAAGATTTTGAAGGAAACCCAAACAAACCCTTTCTGGATTCCCTAAGAAGTGCGGACGTAGATGATTGAATTTGTTTTTTATTCTTCAAAGAGATGGGTTTGCTAGGGTTGTCATTCTAAAAGCTATATATTTAAATGGTCTCTAGATTGTGGAGGGCAAGATGATTTAAAAAAAAAATGATGATGATGAATATTCAGGTGATGAGTTGAAACATTGAGGAGTTTAGGTTGAGAGAGGAAGATAAAAATAGTTTAGGTATTTTAATAATTTTTAGATTAATTTCTTGACTTTTAGTAAGTTGGCTAATAAAAGTATGATATTAAAATAAATGAAATGAATTTTTTGTATAATGAAATGAAAATAAAAATATATTTTAATATAATTTTAAAAAAATGAGAGATGATATAATAGAATAGAACAAAACTTAGAGGTCATAGTTTTTAACTCATAAAAATGGTGATATATATTTCTCTGTATCGTGAAGGGTACATCATGTGTTTAATAGGGGGATTAAAGAAGGTTGTATTGATTGTTAATCTCCTTTCAACTTGTTTGGAATAGATTTGTTTAGGAGATTAACAATTAATTTTTTTAAGTATATTTTTATTAACTTAATTCATCTATATTAAAGAGGTGGGAGAATAATGGAGAATAAAAAATTTTATTTTTTATATGTTGTTATCATTAATATAAAATTAAATACCATAAAAATAAATAAATATTATTAATATAATAATTATTAATTATATAGAATAATTATTAATCTAAATATTATTAAAATAATATTTTTAATATTATAAAATTTTATTAGTATACTAATTATTATTGCTATATCAAAATTATTAATATGATAATATGATTATTATAAAAGTGATATTAATATTATTACAATTGTAATTATTTATAATATATAAATATTTTAATAATATATTAAAATGATACTAAAATATTATTATGAAAATAATTATAGTTATTATATTATTAAATAATATCAAATTAATATAAATATAAATAATTCTAATATCAATATTATATTTTTATATATAATATCAAATGTAATTAACCATTATATCTTATAATATTTTATTTTTCTTTTTTATCCCTTTAATTAGTATACTTTTATTATAACTCGTATAATTATTAACTTTCATTTTTTTAACCTTTGACTAAACACATCTTTAGCTATAGGCTATTATTATTTTTTAAAAAAAGAAATTAGCCTTATCTCTCTCTCGAAATTAACTAATTTAATTCTCAAGCTTTCCAAAGTGAGACTGCATTTTTTCATAACCTATCCCATTGGATATTCATTCTAATTTTTTTTTTGATTTCTTAATATATATATATATATATATAGACACAAACAAACGCAATTGTGGATTATAAATAGACATTCGATAATGCTTGATGGATACTTGAATCAATTGAAGCGGATCAAATCAGGTTGAGTGGAATTTTAAATAAACGAATTGGATTAGATAGGAATATAAAATTTTAAAAATTTGACCTAAATTTGATTTGATTAAATATGTTATCTTTTTTATAATTTATAACTTATTTTTTAATTTATTTGCATACATCGTATCAATATATTATATATTCATATAATTTTATGTAAAAATATATAAATATAGATAATTTATATAAAAATAAGAAAAGTTTTAAAAAGTGATTTTTTTTTTTTTAAATTTGAGTATATGTGATTTGACCTGAGTTCGGGTGGATAGATTTGATTTTTCTTCTTCTTGTTGGATCATATTTGAATTTTATGAAATTCAACTCATGCTCAATACGTGATTATCCCTATTTGTTATATCTCAAAAAAAAAAAAAAAAAAGCTCAAAAATTAACAAGATAAAACATCATTTTGAAACTTATCTAACAAGATAAAACATCATTTTGAAACTTATCTTACTAATATTATAACAAAATATCAACAAAATCAACATTATGACAAAATATAAATTTTATTCAATTTTATTCCATAATTTTAATACATAATTGTAGTCATATCACATACATTGGCATCTACTATTATTCACCTTACATTGGCAGCCATATCACATACATTGGCATCCACAAGTCCCATTCACCTTACTTATTCACTACAATCAACACAATAATCATTGTAATTCCCATACATAACATCCAACTTAAAAACCTCACATATTTCTTACATTTCTCCCTTCTGTTACCACCTACATCCTCAACTTTGTAGCATATTGTTCAAATGCTCGACTTTCTGCAATCAAATTCTTTGCTTTTACTCATCTGCATGTCTCATTTGCTTCATTTGGGTGATAAACTTCACTTTTCAATACATGGATTACTTCGAAGGCATGAGCACTCATTTTAATGTCATGTCAATCAAAGTACTTCCACTTATTTTTCTGCATATGATCAATTATATAACAATACAATCAACTATATAACGTATTACCCAAATCCAATAAGAAATCAACGGTTTAATGAACTAAAATAAAGTAAATTACTCTCCAATTTAGGAGAGAATAAAACCTTCCTTCTGGATTTAAGTTGCTCCATGATATCCAATGTGGAGCTTTTAAATGACATTAACACTTTTTCACAAGGCCTTCACAGTCATACTTAGCTCGATTATACAAGAGTCAAGAAGTAGATTCTAAGGTTGATGAGTTAGCATTTGATGGCATCCTTCTATTCTTTAGCAGAATATGGGATAGAAAATTAGGGATTAGGAATTTAGGGATTTTCAAGATTTGAAATTTGAGGGTTAGAAATTTTAATATTTAAATTCCCAAAATTTATAACCATTATTTTTAACACTTTTTAGTCCTTTGACTGCATGTTTTTCACGCTTTGATCTAATGCTAAAATAGGCTTAATTACTTTGATTTTTGATTAATTTAGACTTTAAAGGCCATAAAATTAAAATTGGGCTTAATTAAATTGATCAAATAAGTTGAGAGTCAAATTATCCTTTAGTCCGTAAAAAATTTGGAAAAATCTGATTTTTTCTTAAAAAATTTTGAGTACTTATGACTTAACCTGAGTTAGGGTAGATATGTTTGATTATCTTCTTCTTCTTAGATTTGATTTGAGTTTTACAAGATCTAACTAATATTTGATACTTGATATGCAACTATCCTATTTGTTATATCTAAAAAAAAAAAGCTAAAAAAATAAAAAAAGATAGAACATCATTTTGAAATTTATCTAACTAATAGTATAACAAAGAAAACAAGAAAAAAAGAAGACCAAAATGTAATTTTGTTTTGAAATTTCTGTTGCTCCCCCCTCTCCCAATTTTGATTCAAGCGACAAGCGTGGAATAATTGGCCACCATAAACCACCAAAAATATTCGCACCCAAAAGCCCAATACAAACCACAATAATCGTTTTGATCGAAACATCAACAACTACATGTACATTTTTTACATGGCAAACTTTCCTGTTGCCACCATATCATTATCAATATCAACAAGAACAAGAACTACAACCAACCAACGAGCCGCTGCTTCTTCTAGTGGCTCTCGTTATTCTACACTCTCTGTTGAACTCTTAAAATGCGCACCCTCCTCACCTTGAGACCACTCGCATCATCATCATCACCACCACAACCACCATGTCTCCTCTCCTGTAACTGCCACTTATCTCCTCCTTCTTGCTCTTCTTTCCTTTACAGCTTCAGACCCAACAGGCGCTTTCACTTCCTTAGTCCTTGTTCTTCCCTCAAACAGACCAAGAAACAACAGACTCTTCAAAAGACCAATGCTCCTCAGAGTTTAAGGTGGTTCTTGAATCCCAAAGGTGGACCTGATGATGATAAGATTATAGCTGATGGTGATGCTTCTGATGCCGGGTTGCAAGGAGACACTGCTTTTAAAGGTACCCTTTTGGCTAGTGTCTTGCTTGTTGGTGTTGTTGGTGGGTTTGGCACGGTTGGCTATGTTTACAAGGACCAGATCAACGCTTTCTTGAATCAATTTTCCGGGTTTATTGAAGGTAATTTCTTATTTTAAAAAATCCATGCTCTTTGTTTGTTTTTTTCTTTTTTTTTCTTTTTCCCTTTATCTGGATTAATTTATTGGTGCAGTTGTTTCTCTAGAATTTGCTCTTCCTGTTCATAGTTGTTTAATTCCCGTTTCAGATTTCAATGGGAATTTCAGTCTTTCGAATCTGTTATCAGGTTTCGTTGAAGGGAGTTTGTAATTAGGCAGATGCATTGATAGTTGTTTGTGAATTTGTTGCATGATATTAATGAACTTGCTTTTGAAATGAATGCACTTTCTAATACAACTGTGATTCTTTGTGAATTTTTGCTTTATTACATTGAATTTTCATTAGAAATTCATGCACTTTCTTATATTTTTCATTAGAAATTTATGCACTTTCTTATATTTTTCGTAAGATCAGTGTTGATGTGTTGTTAAGGCTCTAGTTCTATAACAATGTGTTGGAATTACTGAGAATTTTATGAAGATCAGAATGTTTTTCGTGGGAATTTAATTTCTGTTCTTGTGAGTGCGTATGAATTGAATGATTTTTTTAATGTACTGATTAGAAGAACCAATCATGTGGTTGGTGTTACATTTTGAGCTTTTTGTTTTAAGCTTGGGCTTCTCCTAGACATCCCTTACAGATCAGTCAGTTGATGTTGTCAGCAATTTTTTCTTAATTGTTAATGCCTTAGTTTAGCAGTTCACAAGAATTAAGTGATAGATTGATGAATTCTTACTCTTATTGATTGTTGGAAATGAGAGGGAAAGAAACGAGTTAAGTTTATTGCTTCTGGAATAAATGGTAAATTTATTGCACCCTTTTGTTGTCTACATAAATATGTATTTCACTTGATAGTAACAATAGGGGAGATCTCAATTTTCAATAGTTTCTTGTATGAAGTTTATAAGTTCTTTCTTTGTATATTGAGTTTGTAGCTATGCTATTAATTTCAGTATTAAATCTTATGTTAGGTATTAAACTACAATTGAGTGTCTCTTGTTTGATTTACAGAGTATTTTAACTGTCCTTGGGACTCATACTCGCTCAAGGTTGTACCTTAAAAAAATTAATCTAGAATCTTATGTAAAGCCAAATGGCTAATTATCATTAGATTTAACTATATATTTCTCTTGGGAACTGTTGACAATGGCACTGTTAATTATGCCTGTGTTTGCAGGCTGATTGAATGTGGTGGACTATTTGTCAAAAGCTGTTTCTTAGGGCAAAAGGGAGGAAGACAAATGATTTTTTTTTTCCCAAACCAATGACAGCATTAATAAGAAATGATAAATATTTAGTTGGGAGAGACAACAAATAAGAAGGAAAAAAGAAACTGACAATAAGAAAGGCTATGACTAAATATCTTAGAAGAGTTATTGGGATTATTACAGGCCAAAATGAACATGGAATAAGATTTCAGAATGACGTCTTCGAATTTTGCATATTTAAAAAATTGGCTTTGGCTTGAGAAAGTTTTTGGATGAAGCTTCACTTTCTACTGGATTAAGTGGTCTTTTTTTTTTTTTTTTTTTCCAGCTTAAACATTATTTTGCTATTGAGCTGGATCTTTCCTGTTATTATTTTCCTCTTTCCTCCTCTTGAACCTTATTTTGCTACTGAATCGGGCTGTCAGATATTTGTATGTGTAGACTAGTTAAACATGCAAGACGTTATGTTTTTGGCAATTAAGTCGACATCCAGAGCAATCTAAATCAGATATGCTTATCTGAGATGTTTGTGAAACATTTCAGGGACAGTAATCAGAGTATTATATACCTAAATAATCTACTAGCAGAGTTGTTACTTGGAGACTATGAGTTATAATACTAGGATAAATGAACACAGTAGTTGAAGCAGCATTCACTGAGGAATTTTGATGAGAATTGATTAAAAACAGCCAGTTAAAATAAATGCAACTCAACTCAGCTTCAATACCAATTTTGTATTGTCTGCATATATTGATTCTTTTTCCTTCATTCTTATATGCTTGAGGTTAATTTTTCAAGGAGATCTAGTAGTGCTAAATCCTTCTTTATCTCTTTGCTCCATGCCATGTCTCCATTGTATTTTTTTTTTTACTTTGAAACTTGGACATGTTCTTTCTTTTGTACTCAGGCATTTGCTGGCTTATGATAGATATTCCCAGTGCTTACTTATTTTGTACATTGTTCTTTCTTGTACTTTTAAAGAAGTTGCTATTTCCCTTGCAGTTTCTTGTACATTTTGTTAAATAAGCATGGCTGGTTGGGTTGCTATTTTGTTGGTCTTCTTCTTCAACTTCATTAAAATTTTTTGATTACATACCCTTGCTCCACTTCTCCATTTCAACAACATTTCCTTGTTCCTGTGAGTAACATTCTCCTCCTCCCTTCGCAAAGTGAAATTATTCCAATGGAACTTGTTATGTTATCATATCTGGCAATCCATGTCGGTCCAGATTGAAGGCAAATGGTAGCATAATGAGAAGTTGCTAGGGAAAATTTTCATCTTATTTGTTTGCCATTTTTACTGTCTCAGCACTGGCTGTGGAAGTGCTGGCTCTGAGGCTTGTTATTATACAAGCATGTTAAGTAAACATACTACACAGGGATTTCCATATATGCTCTGGGTGTTCTTTAAGGTGTACAGAGAAGGTTTCCTCCCTGGGAAAATTTGGTGTCAGTTGGAACTAGCATGTAAGTAGTGTGGTGACATAACATGCTTAGAATTGTTTGAGAAGAGACGTGTTCTTAATAGCATTGAAAGTTTTCTAAATGAGATATTTTTCCTTTGAAGAATACTGCTGAGGTTTTTAGTTCTCATTGGGAGAATTCCCAATATTTTTATATTTTTTTTATAAATTGTTATTTTCTCTATAGGACTAATTATAGTGTTTTTTCCTATATGGCTGTCTCATTTTTTTCTTTTAGTAAAGCAGAATAATAAAGATGATAATAGATGTTGGCTTTTATTTGTATGATGTGTAAATTGAATGGATATTTTCTTAAGCGGCCTTACTTTACGATTTTGCTCCTAATTTAGATGAATGTATTTGGTGTCTTGTATCTACTAAACTTAAGTTGTTTACCTTTCTAGATGTATCTTGAGATGGTGCAGGTATACAATGAAAACTATATTTTTGTTATGATGCAGTTAGTACAAGCTCATTTGTTTTTTCCTCAACCAGGTTATGGAACAGCTGGATATGCTTTATTTGTGGCAGTGTATGCAGGACTGGAAGTAAGCATTTTATTCTCTTTTTTGGCTTCCTATATCTCTGCTTGACAATTACTTTAATGAAATCTTAAACATTTTAGGGTTTTGCAACAGCAAATATCTTTCAATTAACTGCTCCCGAAGACTGAAAGAAATGGGTGTCTGGCATGTGAAATCACAATCTAAAATATTGCTATTATTAGAGTTGCACCGTCTCTTTGTCATTGCGTGGGAGTTTTTTTAGGATGGAAAGGGAAGTTAATAAGGGTGATGAAAAGATATGAAACGTAATGTAAATGGAGGTTAATTAACTTCAATCTATTTGGGAATCTTTTTAAAAACAGTAGATTAATGGGTGTAAACTATTTAAAAACTTTAAGCATTTGGAGATTAGTGGATATAAATATTTAATGTCTAACAACTCCCGTTTACATTGTAAAAAAACTCGTAAGCGAGGTTAGCTGGTTAACTTTCATTTATATTCCACTTTTTGACTTCCTCTACCTACTACAAAGCAAGGTCTCCTGAAGAATTTTTTAATGGTCCATTTTCTCTGATTTCCATATCCGCATAATTGTTTTTGTGTAGCAACAGAACAGCAATACCTGTTATCTTTTTCTGAACTGACTTTTTACTAATCTGTCAGATCCTTGCAATTCCAGCAATTCCATTAACAATGTCAGCAGGTCTTCTTTTTGGTTCCATTATTGGCACCATTATCGTCTCTATAAGTGGAACAGTAAGTTGGGATGCATGTGTACATTTATTCAAACATAAGGATAAGAGAACCATGACCTTGTGTTCTGGAAACTATATGTGATATTCTTTTATCCTTTTCAGGTTGCTGCAAGTGTTGCCTTTCTAATTGCTAGATATTTTGCTCGTGAACGTATTCTTAAACTGGTTGAAGGAAATAAAAAATTTCTTGCTATTGACAAAGCAATTGGTGAAAATGGATTCAAAGTCGTTACCCTTCTTCGTTTGAGCCCTCTGCTTCCATTTTCCGTGGGGAATTATTTGTATGGATTGACGTCTGTAAAGTTTGTCCCATATGTTTTCGGAAGGTGTGCTTATTGTTCATCTTCTTATAGTTGTTAATTATAAAGTTAATTTTCTATTATAAACATTGTTTTGCAATGTCTCCTTAGTTCTTTGTGCTGGTATGGAGATTGATTCTCTGTTCCTTATATCTCGGCATCTGCTGTCTTATAAGATCCATTTACTTGTAAAGATGCGTACTTTCTATGGTTTTGCTTAGAATTCATGGATATGTGATGGCATTTAATGTTTACTAGTATATGAAGGCAATAATGTTTCTAATAATAATTTTCTAACTTATGCTGTTTGAAATGTAACTGATTTGTTATAAACTAATGTAATTACTTGCAAACCTTGTTTGAAATGTATCCTAAATTAGATTCAGTTGTCATGCAGTTGGTTAGGAATGCTTCCAGGAACATGGGCTTATGTGAGTGCTGGCGCATTTGGCCGTGCAATTATTGTGAGTTTGTCCTCACTTACTGCACTTCTGTGATTCTGTTCATATCCATGAAAGATTTCAGAGTGATATCTTAAGTTTTTCATTTATTCATGATATGTAGATATTTATGTTTTATGATACTAGAAGCAAGAATGAAAAAGCAAATTATTTGTTAGAGATTAGATGTATTACTTATATTTTGGAGTCTTCTTATCCACAATGTATTCTCTTTTGAAGTGAATGGCTGAAAAATGTTTGATACCTGAAATCACTTAGTTACTATACATGATAGAGTATTGGATACAACACTAACTATGGTAGTACAAGCCCCTAGAGTGTTGAAGAATTGAAGACTAAATGTTGTGCAATATTTAGTTAGGATCGTGTCTTTGATTTCTGTAATTATTGCTGCCACAGTATTGGAGATTATTTAAGAAAAATCACTAGAACAATTGACAATCTGAAATGGATGATCTGGTAATTCTGTAAGTGTTGAGTTTGAATGGAAGAGCCGATGTATGCAAGGTTGCTTCTGCAGTAATTGTTTGAATAATACAAAAGATCTGTATATTCACATAATAAAATAAATTGTCTCTTTGGATAACAGGCGAACATGGTCCAGCTTGTCATGTATCATTTTAATCCCTCTTGTTGATTGGTCTTCCATAATGCTTCCAAGATTAATATCTTAGTAATCTTATTTGGCATTTAACAAGTTGGTTGAATTATATTGTTCATATGCTAATGTAGTGGAACCTTCAGGCTTTCATTCGCAATGTTGAAGTTTGAAGGATTGATGAACTTAGCAATCAGCTTGAGTTGCATATCATTGTCATTCTGAACTTACGACTTGTACCATCTCCTGCCTTTGCAATCTCTGTTGCTTTTCATTTTCCCATAAATGTCATTAACCTGTTTAGAATTGCCTTGATTTTTTCCTTCTTATCCTTAAATTATTTGATTTCATTGTTACATAGCTTGTCCTTGATGGTTTGAAATCCATGTTCTTTGTTTCTTATTTTTCTTCTTGTTCTTCCAATGAGGCCTTGCATCATAGAAACTTGGGTTGGTGAATTTCATGATTATCATTATTATTAGTTACTAGTAAATGATCATCTGATCGTAGTTATGATGAGAACAATATCTCTGAAGAGAATTTCTATCTGAAATATTATTTGTGCATAACTCAGATTGAACAAAAGCTGCAAAATCATCTAATCTTTGAAATTCTACAATCTTCAAAGCAAATCCATGAGCAAAAAGGAATTATTGAATTCTTTGATAAGAGTGATCATCTTGCATGCAAGAGTATAAATAGCCTGATTCCTTTTCTTTTTTTTTTTTTGTGATGATGTCGATGGGATGTCTCAGCAAGATGAATCTGATATTGGATTAACTGGGGGAAACAATTCTCTTTTAACTCTTGGACTGGGGTTGTTGGCTACAGCATTAGCTGCAGCATACGTGACAAGGCTTGCTCAGGTAACGCTGCTTTAATTGGCACTTTAAACTTGACCAACAATAAATTCTCTTGGGTGCTCTTTTGCTGGTGGGTCATGAAAACAAAAAAGTGGCTTTATTATGATAATTTTTTTCCCAGTCTTTGAATAATAACTGTATATTGCTAAGTTGGCATAGTTAGGTTGCATGTTACTTGGGCCTGATTATTTTTATTTTTACTCTCCTTGTCTGCAGGATGCAGTGAAAGACATTGAGTAGAAGCAAGAAGAAAAATAGGCTTTACCAAGTGAGGATATAATGGCTAAAATGTAAATCCATTTGTACTATGTATGACACAATCATATAGGAAAACACCCCCTCCCTCTTTTTTCCCCTTCATTTTTTTTAAACTCCTTGTAGAACAGGGGATAATTTAGGTTTGTTATATAGTTATATAAGAACAGTTCTATTTTTATATTTTTTTTTTATTTTTTTCCCCCCTCTTTCAATCATCACTTCCCTCCGCATTTTTTTGACTGGGAATGGGTGCTGCTTATCTTTTGGTGATTCATCATCTATGGAGTTCATCAAAGTTTGCTATAGCATGGGCCTGATATGGATTCCGTTAACATCATTCTTTTTGTATTTTATTCCCCATTTTCCTTCTGACACTTTCAAAAAAACAGGACTCTGATTTTATTTGTGTTATTTCAATATTCTGCACTTGTCACTGTTGACGCTTATTAATAGGAGGCCTGATTTTTTTTTATCTATAGCAAGTCCGATAGGTTGAATAACATTATGGGCTATAGAACAGTGGATAACTCTCCTCTTTTAATAACTCCCACAACAATCGTCACTTCCCTTTGCATTTTTTTTTGACTGGGAATGGGTGCTGCTTATCTTTTGGTGCTTCGTCTATGGAGTTTATCAAAGTTGGCTCTAGCATGGGCCTGATGTGGATTTCATTATTCCCATTTTCCTTCTGGCACTTTTAAAAAACAGGACTCTAATTTTATGTGATATTTCAATATTCTACATTTGTGTTGACTAAACAACAAACGGCACACATAGATATAGTCTGACGGTTAAAATGCATATTGTGCGAAGTGGAGATTTTAGGTTCAATTTCCTTCATCCATCTTTGTGATACATCCCACATCGGACCTATTCCAAATGATTAAAAAAAAAATTATCCTCAAAATTACACTCTAATTCGGTTCTCTCTTTTTTTTTTGTTTCACCATTTTCCACTTTTATGACTTGCATGAGAGTGAGTTTGATGAAATTAAAGAATGTAACGTAAATGGAAGTTGATGAGTTAATTTCGTTTATGAGTTTTTTATGATATAAATGAAAGTGAATAGATGTTAAAAATTTTTTTAGATATTGTATGGATCTTTTTTTAGTGGAAATGAAAGTTAAACAGAGTAATGGATGAAAATGTAAAGAAAATTTAATTAAGTATTATTTAATAAAAAGAAATATTAAATTTATTTAAAATTTATTATTATACCTATAGTAGTATGTAGGTATCATGAAAGGTCAACCTAACGATAAAGTTAATGTATTGGATTAAAATAAACGCTCGACATAAACAATGAACTTGGCAAATCGATACCAGCGAGAAATAAGGCCAAGAAAGATAAGCCGAAACGCCATTAATAAAGCCAAGAACTTGTGTCAAATGCTCTAGTTTGCATCGCTATTTAAATCACACTAACCAAATAACACACTTCACTCGTTAATCCTACAAATCATCATGCCCAGGTGGTCAGAGCTCCCACCAGACCTACTACAAACCATAACCCAAAAACAGACCAACTACATAGATTATCTTTCTACTAGAGCTGTTTGCACATCTTGGCGGTCAGCGATACCAAGAAAGCCTCCTGTTCTTCTTTGTCTTCTTCCATGGCTACTCCTTCCTTACCATAAGAACAACCACAACCAACGTGGCTTCTACAATCTTTCAGACAATAAGACCTACTACCTTGAACTTCCTGAGGCCTATGAAAAACGGTGTTGCGGTTCTTCCCATGGTTGGCTGATTATGGTCGAAGATACCCCAACGATTTTTCTCCTAAATCCCTTGACAAAAGCTAGAATCGAGCTTCCATCATTGTCCACATTCCCTAATTTTCCAACGGAAGTCGTGTATCAAAATTCCAGGAACTTGAATGAGTATTTTATCAGGAATGACAAGATTCGCATCAGAGAAACTTATATAAGAAAAGCTATAGTATCTGAAGATCCTTCAACTGCAACAGATATCATGGTCATGGCCATATATAGAACTGTGAACAGGGGCGAAAACTTAGCCTTTTGTAGATCAACGGATGAAGCTTGGTCAACCATTGAAGAATCATCTCCTGTTCCGCAATATACCGACATAATGTTTCACGCAGGAAAATTCTACGTAGTTGATGACAAAGGTAGAGTTTCAATCTGTAACACAGATGACGCGTCAATGGTCAGAGTAGCTAATCCACCACCTGTCCCACCAAAAATGGGATACAAGCAGTGGTATTTGAGCAGTTTAAATGAAGATCTTTTATTGCTTGGTCGGTTCAGGAAATATGGAGTTCCAGGGTATGGGTATCAAACTCATAAATTCGTGGCTTACAAGCTGGACTTAAGCAGGTCAGTCTGGTTGGAATTGGATAGTATGGGTGACAGAATCGTGTTCTTGGGATCGCATTCCATTTCGGCTATAGATTACAAGAACTGCAAAGGGAACTCCATATATTTCTCAGATGATAATATGAGGGCCTTTAGCAGTAATCCATGGGAAGGTCATGACTTTGGTGTTTTTGAGTTCGATGATGGAAGTGTCAGGCGACTCGAATTGCCCTCATATCCTATCAAACTACCTCCTTTCTCAAACATTTACTATGATGAAAGGAGCCTGCGTCGCGATCGTTCCTTGTTTGTTTTGCCACCTCCTCTTTGGGTAACAATTAGTCCCTGATTTAGTTTCTCTTCTCCAAGCTCTTAATGAATTTTACCGTCTCGAATTTAATAATCCTGTAAACTTAACTAAAATAATGTTAAAGGAAAAAGTTGAATTCCGGCAGTTGTTTTAACAAGATATTAGGTTGTAACCAATAAATCAAATTTTTGTATGATAATTTAAAATGTGTATATAATATATGTAACTTTTTGGATAATTTTTTAAATTAAACTGTATAAGATAATAATAAAATATGCATTATGATGTAACATTTAGTTGAACGATTAAAATAGTTACACAAGTAAATATTATTTAAAATTTTAAATTATATGTGTAATTTGTTAATTATTTTATTTTTATGATAATTTACATCATTATATTGAATAATTTCATAAAAATAAGACTGTCTAAAATAATAATTTAAATTACACACATAAATAAAATTGTTATATAGATAGTTTAAAATTACACGACATATCTAAAGATAAATTTATTATATTAAAAATCATTCTAGCTAATTTTTACTATTTTGTTACTCTTTATTACATACAAAATTGTTAGATTTATGTCTAAAATATTTAGTATTTTATACAAATTTTTATATTGCTTTGAATAATAATTTTCCTGTTAAAATTATTTAAAATTGGAGATTATTTTGTATAATATTAATAATATATTACCTATGCTAAGGGAAATTTTATTAAAAAATTATTATGTAAAATTTTAAGCTATATATTTAATATATTAAATATATTGTGAAAAGTTTTATCATATTTGTGCATACTTTTAAATTATCTAATTTTATAACTTAAATTACACATATTATGAGATTGTTACCTAAATATTTTAAAGTTACATTAAATATTTAATGATAAATTTCTTGCTATAAAAAAAATAAAGCTACTAATTATTATTGTTAATGTCTCTATATTTATATGTAAAATTATTAAATTTATGTGTAAAATATTTTATATTTTTTTATAAATTTTGTATTATGTTGGATAATATCTTTCATGTTAAAGTTATCCAACGTTATAAATAATTTTATACAATATGAAAAAATATTGCATATACTATGAGAAAATTTATACAAAAATATTATGTAAAATTTTGAATTGGCGAGGTAATATATTAAATATCTTGTGAAATTTGTATCATTTTCTTGTATGTGATAACTTAAATTATTTGTTCTTTAAAATTTATATAAATATTTAAAATTATATAGATATTTAACTACAAATTTCTTGCAATAAAAAATAATGTTACTAATGATTGTTGTTAATATTGCTATTTTTATATGTCAAATTTTTAAATGTATATGTAAAATATTTAACGTTCTTTATAAACTTTGTATTATTTTGATAATATTCTTCATGTTAAAATTATTCAATGTTATAGATAATTTTATACAATAAAAGTAAAATACTGTCTATACTATGATAAAATTTATACAAAAAATATTATGTGAAATTTTAAACTAATTGTATAATACATTAAATATATTATGCAAATTTTATTATATTTTTATACAATTTTAAATTGTCTAATGTTATAACTTAAATTACAAACATGGATGGAATTATTACTTAAGTACTTTAAAAGTTACACTAATTATTTAACAAAAAAAAATTTATTGCAATAAAAAATAATGTCACTAGTTAATGTCACTATTTTCATATATAAAATTGTTAACATTATTTGTAATATATTTAATATTTTATATAAATTCTTATATTTATTTGGACAATAATTTTTCAATTTGAAATTACATAATGTAATAGATATATTATATAATGTACATAAAGTGTTACTATATGTGTAATAGATATATTATATAATGCACATAAAGTGTTACTATATGTTGATAAAATTTACACAACAAAATATTATGTAATATTTTTATACTATATATAATTTAGTAATTATCTTGTGTTAATTCTATATTTTCTTAAACAATTTTATTAAGATAAAAAATTATATAAAGTAATAAATAAATTATGATATAATTATTGCCTAAATGCTATATTAATTACACAAAATATTAAAAAGAAAAAATTAGTTTACCAATGAACTTGTTTAGCAGACAAATATAATCACAATATAATTAACGACCACAGTAATATCTATATAATTCAATGGTTAATTATAGATTAAGGCTTTATAACATGGTGCTATAAGGCACCCTAGTCTAAAGCTCTGTCATGTACATACGATGAATTCAACAATTAATGCTTTGAGTATTATAATTTGAATTTCTCTAAAGGTCCGTTTAGACGACAAAATTTATATTTAAATTCAAAAATCTAATTTCAATTATAATTCTATTAGAATTGGAATTGAGTTGAAATTTCAACTCTAATATTTGGATTTTAAAGTGATAAAATTAGAATTCAGCTGAAATTATAATCTTAATTTCAATTTTAGTAAATAATTCTATTAGAATTGGAATTGAGTTGAAATTTCAATTCTAGTATTTGGATTTTAAAGTGACAAAATTATAATTCAGCTGAAATTATAATCTTAATTTCAATTTTAGTATTTGGATGATGAAATCATAGAATTGAAATTAGTATAGAATTAGAATTTTAATTCTTAATGGGCTACCAAAAACAAAAATAAAATTCCATACCCTAATTCCAATTCCATGCCCAATTCAGTCATCTAAACGGGTTGTAAAAGAAAATGGGCGTCGATAGATATGGTCCTTACAATTTTTTTTTTAAAAAAAATAAAAGACTAAATATTTCATTAATTAAAAAAATAGAACAAAATAGATATGTAAGATTTGATATGATTACATAGTTTAGTAACACAAAGTAAATATGTAAATTGTAATCAAAGTAGCAAAGGGTTAATAACCAAAAAAGTTATGAATGTTAGGGTATTTTTCAAATATATTTCATACTTTATTTTTTAATAAAAAAATGCTTAAACTTTAATTTTCTTTTCAAATCGTTTTGAGAATTAAAAATTAGATAAAAAATCATTTTGATCCCTGTCTTTTTTTAAAAGTTTGATTAAATCCAAAAAGAGAAAATAATTAAAAATTATATAAAATCTTATTTAATTTGGTTTGATTCACTTTTAATGTATACAAATCTAATTCAATTGAATATATATATATATATATATATATATATATATATATATATATATATATATATAAAATCCTAAGTAATTAAAATATAATTTATATAGATAAATAATTTACTATAATATTTTAGTATAAAAATATCATTAATTCATAATTTAAATTGAAAACTTATATAATTATAAATTTTAAAAAATAATATAATAATAATAATAAATAGCTATTATCTTTTTTATGTACAAATTAAATAGTTAAAACTATTTTCTTATAAATAATTGAATTATCTCTTTATATTAATGAGTCATTTTTTATGAGAAAAATAAATTTAATAAAAACATATAATATTTAAATGTTAAAAACTCGAAAACAAAAATTAATAAGAAATATATAAAATCTTGTTGAACTTTTTCTTTTACATAAATGGTATCTTTTCATTTTACATGGTGCTAGTATTTTTATAATAATATAAAATTTAATAAATTTAATAATTTTTTTGACAATATTTCTTTAGCATTAAAAATACTCCATTTTTGTTTTAAAAGTATATTATCTAATATAAAAATTCAATCTACCTTAATTTTTTAGGACATGCTAATCTATTATTTTATTATAAAATTTAATCAATGTAGACTTAACCAATTTTTTATTCTTGAAATTCAAATACAATAAATTAACTTTATATTTTATATGAAAAAGTATTTTATCTGATTTTTCTATTAAATGAGCATTAAATATTTAATCATTATATATTTGTACTATTTTTATCTTTTGTTTATATGGCTTAGTTTTTTTCATTTATATGATATGCACTTATTTATTTTGTTCTCTTTCAATTTTAACTTTGGTTTGTTATTATTTAAGATATTTTAAGCAATTTATTATCTTTAAAAAAATAATTATTGTCTATTATTTATGTCTATAAATCATAAATTTTTATAAATAAATATACAATACTTAATCAATAATTTTAATTTTAAAACATATTATATATACTCAACTTTAAAAATTTCATAATTTGTCACTGAGTATACATGTATACTTGTAAGATTAATTTATTTTTTAACTTTATATATTTGAATAAATTAACATTTAACTATTTTACATTCTGATAAATTTATTTTTCTCTCAAGAAATGACTTGTTAATGTAAAAAATAATTTGATTATTTGTAATAAATAAGTTTTTAGCCATTTAATATGTACATAAAAATTATAATTATTTATCATTGCATTAATTTTAAAAAATTATAATTATCTAAATTTTTTATTTTGAATTATTAATTAATGATATTCTACAATAAAATCTTATAATAAATTATTTATTTAAATCAATTATATTTCAATTACTTAGAATATATATATATATATATATATATATATATATATATATATATATATATATCAATTTAGTTAGATTTTTCTATGTTAAAAGTGAATGAAATCAAATTAAATAAGATTTTATATAATTTTTAGTTATTTTCCTCTTTTTTTGGCTCTAGACCGAACTTTTTAAAAAAGTTCAAAGATCAAAATGATAATTTATTCATTTAATTATAAAATATTAGTTTGAGAATAGATTTAAAAAGAAAATTGAAGTTTGAGTATTTTTTATTAAAAAATAAAGTATCAGATGGATTTGAAAAATGTAGTAAAGTTCATTATTTTTTTGGTAATTCAGCCAATAGCAAATCACTTGAGTTGTAAAAATAGATTGTATTGCCACAACATTTTGACTGGTCTAATTGATGATAAATACGCTATATTCAGTGATAATTTTTTTATCACTATTTTACTCTTTGATCTTTCTATGAATCCTATCTGAATCACTTGAGTTGTAGAAATAAATTGCATTGCCACAACATTTTGACTGGTTTAATTGACGATAAATACGCTATACTCAGTGATAATTTTTTTTATCGCTATTTTACTCTTTGATCTTTCTATGGATCCAATCTGATTTTCATAAACTATAGATCTACTTTGATAAATATCTATATAGCTGCTTGTATCACACACTACTAATAAAATATTAGATCTAGATACCAAAATTTTCATTATGGAAGAATATAATAATAAAACATACAAACCCATATTAATAAGGGAATAGAAAACCTCAAAGTCTTGAGAAAAAATCTAAATAAAGTCAAAGAATGAGTAGATGATTTTGAAGATAGTGTTGATGACTTGATTAAAGCTAATAAAGATATTGTTGTTAAGAGAGATATGACTAGAAGGATTAATAAGAAGAGTGCATATAGGGGAGGGATAATGCAATTAGGGATGATTAAGCTGATTCAAATGAATCAAAATATATTCTCCTTTCGATGTGTTGTTAAATGCATCAAAAACTAATAGTGAGGATAAGGAAGGGGTTTCAAAGTTTGGATATCCGTAATTTAATAGTAAACGAGATATAAGAGACGTTTCGTTTCAAATTGGGATGACATTGAAAAGTTTTCATGAGTTTTAAACTATTGTGAGAGAATGAATTGTTAAACATAAGTGGCAAATTAATTTGACCATAATTACAAATTAAGGTGTAGGGCAATATGATCCGATTCAAATAATAATATAAAAAATAAATTTTATTATTAAATATATAGATAGAATAATTAAAATAAAATTATTTTTTAAAAAAGTAGATTATTTAATTAATAAATTAAAATTCAACTTTAATATTTTTATTTTTATTTAAAATTTAATAACAATTTTATATTTTTAATAAATTTACTAATTTTACTGTATTTTTTATATGTCTAAATTATAATTTCTTATTTATTATGACAAGTTATTTAGTAAGAATAAGTATAATTTTTTAAATCATTTAATATAGTGACAAAAATATTATTGTGACAATATCACTTTTTCTTATATATAATTTGATGGGTACTAAAATTTGACACATATATATTATGATAAAATATCATGAGAAAAAAGTTTGTATCATAATTTATCTTGAATACTCTTTATTATGACAAAAAGTTTTACGCACAATGACTTAAAGAACTCAAAAGTTTTCTCAAATTTCAATTGTATACAAAGCTTGTAATTGAGTCAATTACACTTTAAAATGAATTAATTTCAATTATAACTTAAGTCAAGATCAACATTTAGTAAAGTGTATATTTAAATTAAATTAACTCTTATATTTTTTTAATTAGTTCAATCAAATCTAAAATTAAGCTTAAATATTACTAACATAATATTTTTATTTTTTTACTAACATAATATTTTTATTTTTTTACATAGTTTAAATAATTTTTCAAAAAATATTAAATTTTTATTTTTATTTTAGTTGATAAATATTTAAATTTATATTAATTTCATATTTTAAATTATAAAATTTGATTTTATATATTTAAATAAAAAACTAATAACTTTTTATTTTTACTTTACGAATAATTTTTTTGAGAATATTCAGGCCCATATATTGTAATTGATTACTTAAGTATTTAATGGAAAATTTATTTTAAAATGATTTAAATAATTTATTATTTAAAATATTTAAATTAATTTTTTAAGGAGAGATTGACAAAAAAAATTTAAATGAAGGATTGAGAGATTTATAAATTTATATTTTAAAATTTTTTAAACTTTAAATTTAATATAAATTAGCATTAAAAGTATGTAATAAATTTAATTAAGTAAAAATAAGATTAAATTGAATAAAAATAAAAATTCATCTTAATTAAGTTTGTGTAATTATTTTTTAAATATTTTTTAGAAATTCTTATTTTAAATGATTTAAATAATTTATTATATAAAATATAAAAATTAATATTTTAAGGAATGATTGAGAAATATTATATTTTAATGAGAGATTTTATGAATTATAAATTTAATTTTAAAATTCACAATTTAAATATAAAATTAAAAATCTTCATAAAAAAGTATATATTACATTTAAATAACCAAAAAATGGATTAAATTGAATACGAAATAAAAGTTTCATCTTGATTAAGCTCAAACAATTAAGTTTTTAAATATTTTTTAGAATTTTTTATTTTAAATGGTTTAAATAATCTATTATTTAAAATAAAAAAATTAATTTTTTATGGAGAGATTGAGAAAAATAATTTTTTTAAATAAGAGATTGAAAGATTTTTTGAATTATAAATATAAATTTTAAAATTTTTAATTTTTGAATTTAAGTATAAAATTAAAATTCATCATATAAAAGTACATAATAAATTTAATTAGGAAAAAATGAGATTAAATTGAATAAGAATTAAAATTTCCATATTTATTAAGCTCATGAAATTAATTTTAAATATTTTAAAGTTGTTAATTAAGCAAAAATGAGATTAAATTGAATAAAAATTAAAATTACCATATTTATTAAGCTCATGTAATGATTTTTAAATATTTTAAAGTTGTTATTTTAAATAATTTATCATTTAAAATATAAAAATTATTTTTTAAAAAAGATTGCGAGAATTTTTTTTTAAAAAATGAGATATCAAAAGATTCTATGAATTATAAATTTAAATTTTTTAAATTTAAATATGTAATTAAACTCACCATGTGGAAGTACGTAATAAATTTAATTAAGCACAAATGAGATTAAATTAAATAAAAATAAAAATATCATATTAATTAAACTCTAAGATTAATTTTAGATTTGATTGAATTAATTAAAAAGTAGAAGATTAATTTAGTCTAAATATATACTTTATTAAATTATGATTTTGGTTTAAGGTACAATTAAAATCATTTTTATCAAATTAAGCTCAATTAAAAGGTTTGGATGCAATTGAAATTTTACATAAAAATTTAAATTTTTTGGGTCATTAAGCTAAATTTTTACCATAATCTCTTAAGTAATAAATTTATTATGACAAATTTGATTTTTATCACTATAAAATCACATTAAAATAAAATTAATTTTATCCCATAAATTTTTATCTAATACACAAATTTTTTGTAACGAGTGGTTTGATGTCAGTGGACACTGTATATTTGTTTTTAAATTATGATATATGACTTGAATATAATTTTATATGAATTTAGTTCAATTGTTTATTTTCATTATATAGTTTTTATTTAAAAAATAAATAATATTTAAGTTATTAAGTATTTAAATGAAAATAAATAATTTTAATTAAATTTTGTTTCATGTAAAGTCTATCTAACTAACATATTTTTAAAAAATTATTATTTTTCTCTTAAAAAATTATGAGATAATATTATATAAATAATAAAAATTCAAATGGATATTTAAAAAATTGAATAATAAATGATCTAACTTGAAATATTAATTTTAAGAGTAACCCAAAATCCAAACTAAAACATTTTATGAATGCAAACTCGATGGATAACTCAAATTAAAATTCACCTAAAACCCGAGCGATTCAAACTCAAATATGACCTAATTCAAAATAACCCAAACCGACAAGTTGCAACCTCTAAACACAATCCAACTATTTGCGTTTCAACTGGCCCCGATCAGCCTGTCATGACCTTGAATGATACATGATATCCCAAAGTTCAAACTTCCTGCAATAACTTCAGAATGGATGTTATGCCTTAATTAGACATCGTGATCTTGAATGCAATAACTTCAGAATGGATGTTATGCCCAAATTAGATATCGCTTGAATGGTACATGACATCCAACTTCTAACCACCTAAATAAAAACAAGTCTATTTCTCTGTCACCAACAATGGAGCCATGCATTAAAGATACTATTACTGGGACACAAAATTTTTTTTTCCCTTTTTTGGACCAATTCATAGATACTATTATTAGCCATAAATTTTTTCCTTTTTTGGACCAATTCATATTAATGATTGATGAAAAATGTAGACCATGCATAATAGCTTACACATCGGGTTACTACCAAAGAAATTCTCTCTTTATTTTATAATATCTAAATTTTTAAAATTGTGCATTTGAATTAAAAAAATAATTAAGTAGAAATAAATTCAATTAATATTGACTAATATATCTTTAATTGTTTTTAACTAAAAATTTATACTAACACTAATAAGAAATCATTTAATTATAAAAAAAAAAGGAGATGATGATGAGGGTAAACTTGAAAAATAAGTAATTAATGTTACATTAGTAATATAAAATGATAATTATATTGAAATAAATTTTTTTCTAAAATAACAGATATTATGAAATGGAGGTAGTAACTAAAATTTCATAATTGTTTAAAGAAATAAAGAAAGTGTTGAGATATAGCCAATAAAAAAAATATTTTGTAACAACTAAAAATATGTAATTATTTAAATTTAGCAAAGTGTTTAAAAAAAAACACCCAGACTTGAGAATCAACGACATAAATAAAAATATAAAATTATTTAAATATTTTTTATAAAACAAATAACTTTTCCCATTTGAATTATAATTCTAACGAATTTAGAGCATCCCCAATAATACTATTTTAAATTAATAATATATTTTAAATGATAAAGACTATATTAAGAAAATTAATAAAAAACAAAATAGTAATTATTGATATGTATGAAAAATTAAATTATATTAATTATATTTTATATAGAAAATAAATTTTGACTCTTTATATGTAGAAAATTAAACTTATTCTTTATTCTATAATTTAAAATTAGAGAATGAGTTAAAAAAAAAATTTTCAGTTGCTGTTTATAATAAAGAGTTTAAGTTTAACAAAGAGAAATGTTTTTAAAAACACTAGCTCAGTAAAATGAATTTGAGAAATTATTTTCATATTTGAGCCACGTTTCTCCCATTCCACCTCTGCATTTTCCCCACTTTATTAATAGACTTTCTTAATGGTTATGCATGTGAAAAGTCATCAACAATATCACCGCTTTAAATATTGCCTTTCACTTTTCTGGGGAATGACATCAGTGACGCATAGATGCATTTATGTATCAAAAGAATTCCAGATACATAGAGGAGATAACATTTTCCATAGCACTTATATATATATATATATATATATATATATAACTTTTTACATTATAAAAAAGCCTTTAATAATATAAAAAAATAAATGTTTGGTGACTTAATGTATATAAATAATAGTTTAAAAACTTATTAATACAAAACTTTGTCACGACCTAATTCAAGATCGTGACCGGTGCATAAATCAATATTACATTAATCCATGCAAGTCTAGATAGAAAATATATTTTTAATGAAAAAAAGCTAAATAATATGGTCTCAAAATATCTCCTAATAAATTTGAACAACTAATGTTAAATTAAAAGAATCTTAAAAATAAACTGTGGAGTCTCTACCAAATAAAATTAAATAAAATAATCCATTAGGTTACAATAATAATTAGCCCAAGAGAAAAATGAAGTTTGGGCATATCTAATAAATGCGAGAATAGAAAACTAAATCTCTCCGAGAAAAAGCATACTAAAACTGGAACCGGCTACAAACATCTAATGATTTGAAAAAAATAAAATAGATATGGAGTGATTTAATGTTTAGTAAATGATAATGATAACACATAACAAAATAAGAACAGATAATTGCTTGAATAATTTCATGATAGTTTTATATTTTTTTAAGTATGCTAATGCTACAAATAGTTAAAATCTAGTTTAAGCATTCAAACCAATAAAGATATTAAAATCAACATCAATCCCTTTAAATCAATAAAATATTTTATAGTAAATCTTTTTGATATAATACTTCAAGGTGATGATAGTCCACATCACTAAAGGCTTAGATGGTAAACGTACTATCAGATAATCAAATACATATTACCTCGTTTATGATATAAATGCATGACTTTAATGCAATACTCAATAAATTATAATGCATGACAACAAATAAATGCAATCATATTGTCATGATGATCCACATACTGAGATCTAGATAACAGATAATCAGATATATAGAACTGAGTACTAAATATTAGTTAAAAATTCAAACTCATTCAAATAGTCATCAAATTATAAATCAAAAATTCAAATTACAGATTTTCAGATATCAGAATCAGTGTTATAAATAAAAACACTCAAAATCAAATATTAATAATCCAAAGTACAAATACCCTAAATTTACAAATTTAAATCAAATATAACCAAAAGCATTCATTTTCACAAAATCAAACTACAAATTTATAATATTAGATGAAATTTTAAACAATTTAAAGGTCTATTCCTGAAAGTCTATAAACTCTAAATGCAAAGTATTTAATAAACACTTTAACCAATAATTCATAAATAATTTTAAATAAGCAACAAAACCAATTTATTAAAGATTTATATGAAAAAATATTTTATAAATTATATTTCAAAGGCTATCATCAAATCTTTAAATATTTCATGCTAAGAAATTTTAAAAGAGAGACATAATATATATCATGTACTATACCACTCGCTTGAAATTTCAAAATAAAAGTTAGGTTTGAACACAAAGCAAACAACTAAACTAATTCAAGGAGTATCAAAATTTTCTACATATTTTATAAGGACAATATAATTAATCTAAAAAAAATTCACTCAATATGTAGAATAAAATTAGCGCAGTAAACTTAAATTCAAAGAAATCAAATTGGGAGACCAACGAAAATATTTAATTATTCATATATAAAAAATATTTAAATTATATATATAATATATAAATTACAATTTGTTTGATAAAATAAAAGCTTGAAAAGATTATTGGACATACCCAAAATGCTGTGAAGATATTATATCATGAAATCTTTGAACAATATATCAACATAAAAATAAGATGGACTAAGTTATTAGGAGAATAATAATAATATAATATAATAATACAAAAAGTTTAGAAATTGAAAT
>CATIWR010322987.1:0-20426 GCA_949677035.1 Omphalea diandra | reverse complement strand
CGACAGTAAAATTATCCCTCAAAAGTCAACCAAATCCCACAATTATAGCACTAATTCTTTCCTATTTACAACAACAATAATATCATTTAATTGTTGCTATTATGCCCCAATTACCGAAGAAAAATAATACATTTATAGTTGACATTATCTCTTAGTTATAGGAGATAAATATTCAACAAAATATCATTGACAATCCCAAATATAGTTGCAGTAATGAGGAACTAGGACACAAAAATCTATTTCAAAGTACAACATCAAAGATCATTCTAAGCCGATACAACTTTTTAATTACCATTCTTAAGCTTACTTTGTCAGTTTAATTTAAAACAACATGATCAGAAACATAGCAAGAGTGTTTTAGAAGGGTGGAAAAAGGGAAGAAAGAAAATTAGAAAAGGAAATTTTTGAAAAATAATACAATATTACGTTTCAGGTATAAATTTTACTTAGCAACTTACCACTTGTTATTTTTTTTTAGGTCATTTATTTCTAGGCATTGAATTCTTACATCAAAAAAATACACTCAATCCCACATGCACACGCCTAGACAACATACTCATTCACTCATAAACACAGACAAAAAAGCATACAAGACTCCCCCCCTCCTCCCCCCTCCTTCATGCATGCATGCATACACGTGAACACAAACACACACAAAATGCACAAAGCATACGTCAAGGAAAACAAATTGAAGAAGAGGAAGTAAGAGGACAGGAATGAGTTTGGCCAGTGGCGGTCAGCCAATGCCAGTAAAGAATAGAGGAAAAAAGAGAGAAAAAAAAAGAAGAGGGAGAAGCGCATAAAAATCCAATACAGAGAAAGAGAGAGATAAAACTTCTCTTCATCTTTCTAGTAGATTCTGTCATTGGCATAATAATCTGAAATTGTCATTTTGTTCCTTTTGCCTGGATTCACATTAAGACCAACTCTAACATCATCTGACCGCTGGAGAGGGAGATCCGGAGTGAGAAACCAGCCTCATTGTTGTAGAAACATGTTAAATGGGACTGAAACATTGTGTTAAGATTAAAAATCCCACATCGAAAAAAAATATAAAATATAATTGGTATATAATGGTTTAGACTTAGTTACCTAATTAGTTAGTTCTAACCTTTTAGCAATAGCTAACCCAAATTCATTTAAACTCACTTGTCTACTCTTTCAATTCAATTTCGAATATGGTATCAAAGCAATTTCTAAAATTCAATAGCTATAGTGTTCAAAACCAAACAGGTCAATGGCACAGTTCAATCAGGTAGACCAAGTCAAAAATAATTTTTTAAAAAATCAAAATTAGCTGTTGGTGAGTTTTAAAGTGAAAAAATTTAAAATTTGAATTAGACTGAGTCTAACCAGTCATTGGAATGTTCCCAGTTTAACTAGTTTGACAGATTGGTCCAGTTTTGTCCTGTCTAGTTTTGAAAATACCTTGACAATTAAAATCTGTTTTAACATCTTGAAGGCTAAAATAACCTCAATAATTTAAATTCTTAGCAACCACTGCAATGGTTAAAATCCAACATGCAAAAATTTTTCCAACTAATCATGAGATACCCAATTACTACAAAAATTAAAGAAAAAGAAGCAATTGGAAAGCAAATGAAGATAACTGAAAAAAGGAAAAAAGAAAGAAAAAGCAGTGGTATTTTTGCATGTTGGATGACAATAATTATCACAAGGATAAGAAGTTTCACATACCTGATAATATAGATAGGCTCCATAAAACACAACCAAAAGCGGCATTATGGCCCACAAAGACATGGGGCTTACAATTCCAATGAGGAAAAATGTAGAAAAGAGCTGTGACACTTGACCTAGAAACAGATTCACATATGGGCCAACATTCCGATCAATATCACTAAGATCCTTTGCAAACCTATTGATAATTCGTCCCAGTGGATTAGTGTGAAAGAAGACCATTGGAGCACTCAATATTGAATTAAGCATTGCATCATGCAATCTTCTGGAAGCATAAATACTAGATATAATCAACCAATATGAATTCAACAATGTCACCAAAACCTAAAAAACAGAAAAGGAAAAATGAATCAGATGGGAAAAATATTTAACAATTTATTTATGTCAGAGACAAAGGGTAAAGATGCTTCCACTTGCTTAGTAAGCAATGCTAATAGCCTCAAACTGAAAGTATTGCCAATATAACTTCAACTCAGTATTCAACTGATTGATTCATACCTGAGCAACTGACAGAAGAGTATAAACGAGATTGTAGTAAATAGGCCCATGGCTCTTTACAGTGCCTTGATTTGTCCAATTACTCAACCAAGTACTACTCGAAACTCGTAAAACTTCTGTGAAGACATAGCAAATAAGGAGTATCATTACCACCCATGTGCCTCCTAATGCAATCTTATACCTGAAAAGGCATCTTTAGAATTTAACAGAAAAACGAAAAGTTGTATGACGTGAAAGTAACAGATAATTACATCACATGAGGATCATTATAAACGTTCGTTAAATTAGATATTCACACAACAAGAAGCCTTTCTATTCTAGCCCGCATCTCCAAACCATCTCCCCCAACCCCCCCCAAAAAAAAAAAAGAAACCCCTCTTTCTCTTCCCTTTTTTCCCCCTCTCTTTGTCTTGTGTAAATGCACAAATTTATGCATTGCAAATTTGTCCTCTTTCTATGATATTTCGAAATTTCTGATGTCTATAAGGTTGCTAAGCAACCTTATCATCTTTCCTGTGTTTGTGTTTCTCAACAAACAGGAATATTCATCAACAATGGTAAAAAAAAATGGAAGTAACTCTACCAAAGAGTACTTGCATTACCAGGTTACTAAAGAATTTTTGTTGGACTAGGTTGGTTAAACTTATGTCATAAGCCTCTTTTGATTTTAACAATAGAAATTTATCATTTCTAATGCTTTATTCAAGTATTGTTTTGCAGGTTATAAGAGTTATTTTCATTGGAAGTTGGATGAAAGTTAAAATCTCGATCTTTTAGAAGAACATCCAAATTCGTGGTCAGTATCTCCTAAATCGCAACCACGACATTGCTGTAAAAATGGATGGAGCTAGGCCAGAGGAATTTGCCGGCGAATTTGTAGCCGCGACTCTGCCGAAGGAGACTTGGTTGAATTACAGAGGAATTCATGGTAGAATTCGCGTCTGAGGTCGCAACCGCGAATTTTATAGTGACAAAGGAGAGGATCAAAGCCACAGCCACGACACGCCAAGTGTCCAAGGGAACCATCGAAAATCAAAAATCGCGAGGGCGAATATTTGGTCGTGACCGCAACTCAAGAAGTTGAAGTTTCCTCACCAAATAAAGGAATTTGTGCTATCAATCGCGTCCAAGACAATGTCAACTCGCGACCGCAACTTTTAAGTGGTGGGTTGAACACAACAGCTATATTTCTTCCACAAACAATAGATGAAAGACACATACACTAGCTGTTAGACACAGAACTGGGTTCTTTGCCGCGATTTTCAACTCCCCAGTGCAAATTGGAATTTCGGGACCTCGAAATTATATCAGCGACCGCGACTTCTGCTTGACAAACATTTAATGCAAGATCTACCAAGCACAACTTGGAGATTTAGGGATAGTTTTTGAGCAACGTCTCTTTGGTGGATGTGGGTTATAAATACTCCACCAAACTGATGTAAATGCAAAGAAATTGAATTAATTGTAACCAAACTCTTGTCAATTTGCTACTTATTCTTTTACTTTTCTTTAAGTGTTGTTGATTGTTTGGTGTGAGCAATAAACACTTTTGTAAGTAGGTTGAGAGTTAGCCTAAATTTTAAAACTCTTGTAAAAGGTTGAAGTGTGAGCCTGTCCAAAACACTTGTGAGGGGTTTTTTGTGTGAGCCTAAAAACATAAGGTTGTAAGGGTTTTGTGTGAGCCTAAAAATACAAGGTTGTAACAGTTTTGTGTGAGCCATAAAATACAAGTTGTACAAGTTGGTGTGAGCCTGAAAACACCAAGTTTAGTTGAGTGAAATACCAAATTGTGAAGAATTGGGGAGTGGACGTAGGGTTTGTTAACATCCAAACCACTATAAACCTTTTGTATTGATTCTTATCCTCTCCTTCTTAACTTTCTAAGCACTTTAACCTTCCTTTTAATTCTCAATCAGCTACCAATTCAACCCCTCTTCTTAGTGTACTAGCCAACAATTTCTCCATTCCAACTCATAAATTAACCCCCCTAGATGCCTTCCCATTGCATATTGTTGTTTGTCATATTGAAAATTAAACTATATCATGCACATACATATATCATTATTGCCACATAATAAGTTTTCAGTGTTTCCTGACAAATTAGATACGTGATGAGAAAGCAAGAAGAATATTAAAGCAAGATTGCATAAAGGAAAACAAAGAAATCATATTTTTCAGTAATTATTTAGCAAGACAAATAAGATGAGTCTTGGTGCAACAGTTAGTTGCTCCTATGGTAACCTGTAGGTTACAGGTTCAAGGTGTGGAAACAGCCTCTATGCATACAAAAAAGCAAATGTGCACCCCACCTCCAAGCCCCCATAATAGCCAAGTGAAAAAAAGGGTATAGAGGACATTGATTGAGTCAAAGGTTAAGACCACGATACCATTAGGTTAAGCCTAAGATATTATTGCTAAGAGGTGAGAACTAACGAATTAGGTAGTTAATATTTGTGTATTTTTAGAGTTGACTTGAATCAGATAGAGGTTTTAAATGATAGATTAGAACTGACTAATTAGGTAATTAAACTCAAACCACTATATACCCATATATATTTGTATATATTTCTGATGTGGGATTAACTCTTAATATTAAAGAGCACTTTGTGCACTAGTGAGTCCTTTTATTTGGCATTGGCAAGACAGACACAATAAGGGTAGAAGATAGTCTGGTGTTAAGGTAGCATGAATCTTATTTTTATATATTAGTTTAGGGTATATTAGGTTTGTTCCCTCATAGCATATTATTAATCCATATGCAAAAGAGACATTTCAATGTTACTTAAATAATTGAAGTATTGCAGTCAACATTTTATTACCTCATCAAAACCTTCCAATTGACAACACCTGTTTCCCGTTCTTCCTGCTTGATAAGAACAGACTTGCCTTCCTTTTGTTTTTTTGTCTCATATGCATTTTTAGGCAAGTCATTCATTACCCCATTGGCAACATGTTTTGAAATTGTTCTAAGATTATCAGTTTCACCATTTTCCTTTTCTTCCACATACTCCTCCATTTTTCCTGCATTTTCCATCAGCTTTTGGAACAGCACACCATTATTGGAGAGCTCCTCAAAGCTTCCCTCCTCTTTCACCATACCCTCATGGACCAGGATAATGTGATCAACTTGTGAAAGAAAATGGAGTTGGTTAGTGACAAGAACTCTTGTTTTCCTGCTCAATTCCCCCTTAATGCATTTATCAAAAACCTGAAGATAATTAGTAGAGAACATTAGGCCAGAAAATGAAAATAAATTTATAAATGCTTCAGGAGAAAAACTTAAATAATTACAGCTAAATAGGACACAGAAAAGGATGTAAGGAAGAAGTGAACATCTATTTAATTTATGGAGTTTTTTTTGAACATTTATTTAATTTATGGAGTTGAAAGGTTAAAATTGTCATTCCGTGGATTTAACAGTACAACTAGGCTATTAATAATGGTATGGTCATGATCGCTGTGTCTCAGTCCAGCTGGCACCACTATTAATTTCTATAAAATGACTCAAATTCATAGTTTAACACATGTAACGCAGATCAATAACCTTAACATCAAAAATAAATAAAGATTTGGAGTCGTAATTGATTTATTTTTGGTAACTAATTGAAACAACAATATTTAAGATTTACTAATTACACACACACATATATTAAAAATAATTTTTTTTTTAAAAAAAATTGTTTTTTAAATGGTCCAATATCATAAAATTATGAAAAGATGAAATCTATTTTTTGATAGGCTTGTTTCATCTCACCACATAATGGTACAGATTAGACATTTTGTCTGATCTACAAGGTTACAGACAAACACCTTTGAATCTCAAATTTGCCAACCTGTAATGCGCAAGCTCATATTGGCCAATACTTTCTCTGGCAATCAAGCTAAAACAAGATGATACAGTAAATTTTTTGAAATCTTAAGAGCAATGGATGATGACGAGCAGTAATTTAACAAATGTGTATGTCATAAGGATGTTTTCACTTGTAAATATACCAAGACATGAGAAAATGAATTCCATAAGAAAAATGTACAATAGCTTTTCAAAGTATAGGAATTTTTTAAGTAGACATATATGTAATTATAAGAAAATTGGTATACTTCTTGCCCAGTAGCTATCTATGAAGAACCAGTACACTGTAGGCCATAGGGCAATGGTAAGAATCTCGATCAAGAAACAATGAGGTTGTAAACAGACACTGATGTGACAATTTTAATGGAGAGTAATACCTCCAAGTGCCACCATACTTCGGTATGACCTAGCTGGGAATTAGCCTTTTTCTTTGACAGCCACCTACTAAGTTTGGATGTACATGGAAAACATACCATGAGTTCTTTCCTTTCATATATCAAGTATCAATCAAGATTGTCCCATTATTTGATACTATCAACGATCTTAAAAGCCCAACATAGAACCTTAATTCTCACAAAATGCAAACAACAACTACCATATGCCATTACATATCAAAAATGGTTAGAACTAGTCTGCTACAGAGACAAACAAAAGTACAGTTGCATATAAGAGCATTACTGCATGATTATCTTACCTGGCGAGCTACATGAGCATCGAGGGCACTTAAGGGGTCATCAAAAATGTATACATCAGAATTGGAATACACAGCCCTTGCCATGGAAACTCTTTGTTTTTGCCCGCCGCTAATATTCACCCCTCTTTCACCAATTTCAGTGAGATCACCACCCTAGCAATCAATAAAATGAGACAGATAAGAAATTCAGGAATGAAAATTATTAAAAGGTTATATATTTTCAAATCCACAAGTACTAGCTAGATAATATATAATTTTCTCAAACGCACAGGTAGTAACTCAAGATCATGCTGCAATGAAGTCACATTTATTGCTGTCTCATATCTTGCTGAATCAAAGGCAGATCCAAATATTATGTTGTCCTGCACCTGCAATTACAGACTCTGGAGGTGACTAACTGAAGTAAAACTCAGTTCAATAACAAGTCAACTATAAGTAATTTCAATTATGGGGCCTAATCAAGTTGAACACAGTATTTTGAACACAATGCAAGAAAACAAAAAAAGATATACAGTTTTACCCCAAACACACTAACGTTAACATGGGAATGACCTGCACATACATACATCCAAATTTTCTTTTATTTCTGGATAAATTACAGATAATAAAACACTATGAACATATATTCCTATAGAGTTCCATAACTTACAGTTGCATTAAAAATCCATGAAATTTGTGGAACATAAGCTACTGTTCCCCTAATAACAGCACTTGCATCTGATAACGCAGGAATCTCCCCAAGCATTGCTGAAATAAGCGAGGTTTTCCCCTCTCCAGTACTACCAACAACTGCAACAAGGCTACCAACGGGAATGTCCACATTGATATCTGATAATGTGGGTCTCTCTGCCTGGAATAAAATTAATTCGTCTCTAGTTAGAAGGATTTGTATCTAGCTTGTGTACTTGTATGAGAGCCACAGTTATCCTGTGGTAAAATTGAAGCAGCATTGCTAAAATAATGGCCACTGAGTAATATGTCAGTACAGTTGAATGCAATTGTATCAACAGGCAACTTGAGTTGAACTCGCCACTCAACGTCAAAGATTACATGTTACAAGTCTGGCTGTGCATTCTTTTCATATCATAGACTACACACACAACAGCATGCAAGTCCACATTTCTATATGCTAGTTTGGCCACTTTACTCATCCTGAAGCGCTAAAGCAATAAACATCCATAAGCCAGCAATATCAGATTCATGCAAAGGGCCAAAAGATACAGTTTAAAAAGTGTTCCTTTTTTCTCCTTTTCTTTGTGAAGGGGGTGGGAGGAGGCTGGAAGGGAGAATAAGTATGGATACTAAAAAAATTAACAAATGTTTATACACAATACAAATTTAATCTTAAATTTAGAAACTAATGTATTTAAGTAATTGCACGTATGATCATAAACAGGCAAAACAAACATGCATAGGCATGGCTTAAAGAAAAAAGATGATGAATGCACCTTTGAATCCCAAGAAAAGTAACCATTTTTTATTGAAATGGCTGGTTGTCCTGGCTCAAGAGGAGGGTTTGGTAGAAGAATTCTCTCATCAGCTAGAAGTAGCTCCTCTAAACGCTTTAAGGATACATTTGCATTTACCACCTGTCAAATTACAGCATCCTTAGAAGCCAAACTACACCAAGCATATAGGAACATGAAAGCATATGATTTAACATATATCAATCAGGCAAAGAAGTGAAATTGTTTTTATCAAAAAAACAAGAATAATAAATCTCCAGCAAGATAGAGTACAACAAAAGTGGACCCTGTACTATTAAAAAAAGATAAGCATTCAATAAGTGATTGATTGAAATATAAAATAGTGGTGAATTAAATGCGTTCTTGAAAATCTCACATATATATTGTCTTCTTTTCAAGATTTTCACCTTCAAATTTACAAGCTGTGACTAAATTAGGATTCAATGACTTTTGGCAAGTTGTTTTTAATAATCAAGTCATTTCTGACCCATCATCTTTCAAAGTAAAAAATGATGTCAATTTAGGGATTAAATAATCAAAATCTAAACATTATACTTCTACTAAAATTAGCAGAGAAGAAGAAGTAGGAAAATTAATTAGAGCAAGAAAAATAATTCTTGCAGTATTGATTTTATTTCTTCATAATAACATTACAAGCAAAATCTCAGCAATAAACAGGATATAAGAGATTGAATAAAGAGATATGAAAGATAACCTGGGTAATTATATTAGGAAGCATATAGAGAGGAAAGCGAAGAACAGTAAACAGAGACAGTGATGTAAATGCCCTTGCAGGTGTCAGATCTCCCCCAAGCAAAGTGAACATTCCAAATGAAATCACAGTCACCACCACTGGGATGCTGTTTAGTATAAAAGCATTACACTACAAAACAAGCAATGAGCAAAGAATATAGATCAGGTAAAAATAACACTTAAAAAAACCACATAAATCTGTTGTCCCTGCTCTTAACATAAAGGTTGCAGATCAATAGGCCAACATTCAGATGCAAGCAAACTAATCATCATGATCAACAAAAGACATAAAAGCACTAAACCATATGTCAGGAGAGTATATTTCAAGTATAACAAATTCTCCTCAACATAAACATTAACCAACAACATTGTCCTAACTTCCAAGTTTAAACCCTCAGTGTCTAGACATAGCAACTGTCAGGATGAATTACTGACTGCAACACAGGGGCACACATTTGATTTCATATTTTTTTTCCCCTTCCTCTAAAGCAAATGATAACCTCCACAAGATGTTCTCGACTAGAGCTTGATCTCGACCTCTAGTTTTCCTTTGTTTCTTTGGGAATGTTGCAGTGCTTCAGTTTATATAGCATATAATACTCCAATTCCCACACTATAACACTGCATTTTTCCAGGTCATAAAGATAATGGGGAAATAAATCTAAAAAACATGTAATGTTCTGTTACTTCCAAGTCAGAAGAGAAGGTTTATAAGACATGCACACAACCCAGGTTACAGAGCCAAGTAAAAAGTTACCAAAATAACAATAAAAAGACAATGGAGAGAGAGACTGAAAGATCGCATCAATATTAATTGATTCTCAAATTACATTATGAAAAAAGCATAAAAAATTTACATTTTCAAACATATATATTGAGAAATAAATGAAAATTTCTATCAATATGTTTCAGGACATACTGCTCCCAATAGTGATGCTTTCCGAAACCATGACAATTCATCATCCCGAACACTTTGAACTTTTGCTTGGAAACTATTCTCCCATGCATAACATCTAAATTATTTTCAACATAGTCAAAAAGTCAGTTGATATCCTTGTAAGAAAACAATGGAGAATTATTATTGAAATCTATCATACTTCACAGTATCCATAGCAGCCAAAATTTCATTCATGAGGCCAATTCTCTTGTCTGTGCGTTGCAATCCCTCCTTGGACAATTTCTGCATTTTGCTTATAACAAATGTCTGTTCCGGCATGCATAAGCACACATGCACACAAAGATAAAAAGATCAGGAAAATTCTATTCAAAGGAATAAACAAAATACAAGAGTATATATAAGATAATAAGTTACATAATCATGAAACATTAATAATTTCTACACACTGCAATTGTCCATACCAATATGAAAAAGGAAATGAACCAAATAAAAGACTACCCTCCTTTATTCATACATGGAGAAATGATTCTACATTCAAAAAAACAACCTAATCAGATGAGCTTCACATCAGATATGGATTACCTTGAAATGGACTTTTGACATTACATATGCTATTTATTAAGTTACAAAAAAGTATTTAATTTTGGAAGTCTACGTAATCTTTTTCATTTTTTCCTTCCAAGATACCCTTTCAAAACATTTTTATTTTTTCCAAACCTTTAGCATGCACGTGTACACACACACGCACATAAGCACACAAGAGAAAAACAGAAAACCTGTAACTAAAACCACATAACTCCGGTGACATTTGGACAAAAGATAGGGAAGCTTCATTATTCAGCTCTTGAAAGCATACAAGCTTCTTGCACTTTTCAACTTTATTCGTAATGTGATATTCTTCTGTTGGAACTATGTGTAAGCAAATGCCTCAATAAAAACAAGGAGAAAAAAGGTACCATACAATACATTGATTATAAATTTCAGTCCCAACATTTGATGTTCTATACTTCTCAAAAGAAATAGCAAATCAAGTGCAAGAAATATAGTTAAGTGGAAAACGGGAGTTAAGACAGATACAAAACGACCAATGGAAAGAAAAACAGATCAAATAGGACTTAGTGTAAAAGAAGCAAAAAATACTTAGTGTAAAAGAAGCAAAAAATATTCTTGACGAAGGTGGATGAAAGAAAAAAAACTGAAAAATTAATCAAACAACTAGGTACTCTGGAAATGAAACCTGTGAAAGCTAAAAGGTAAACCATTTCTTTAAAATTCCAATGATGAAAAAATATACTAAAATATTATAAAAAGGACAATAGAATTGAAAAACACACACATATACAGATGTTTGGAAATGAAATAAAATTTAACCAAATAAAAAGAAGAGAAACAACATCCAGCATGAAGTTAGTGGTACAAGAAGAATTTTCATGTACCTGTATGGGAACCAGAAGTACTAGCATTAGTGCACCAAGAAGTGATGCAACTCCCAACTGCTGGAACAGTAAAACCATTGCAACAATAATGCGAAATGGAGCTGACCACAGAACATGAAAAAAATAGCACGCTTGCTGTTGATAGAAATCAGTAATCAGTCATAATACTAACACAGGCATGTTACTAAACAAATAATAAAATTCAAAACGAAAACCAACAACAAGAGACATTGCTTTGAAATTACAGGTGGCATAACTTGGCCGAGTTACATATTTATACTAGGCTTGATCCTCAGATATCTACAATTACAATTTTGTATCAGAGAACTAGAGATGAAGCTTTTATATCCTCATTAAACTAACATCATGATAATCTTGATAGATACATTCAGTAGGAAAGGCAAGTATATTTGTTTCTCTATTCATTTCTTAGTCTAGCAAATAGCAGATTACGGTCATACAGAAGGTGAATGTTATATATAATTCAAGGCATATTGAGCACTCAAGTCATGCAAAATACCTAAGAACTGGCTCCAAAACTCCTTATCAGGATCATAATTTGGTGGGCCTACAACTTGTAATGGCATTATCCTACATTTATGCAGATACCAAAGGTATTTCACATGAGCTCAAAATAGACAAATGGCATACTGCAAACTATTTTGAGATGCAATTTTCAGTTACCATTATATAAACCTAGATTAGGCACTTCACCTTTATTATAGCAAAGTGAAAAGCATATTCAGTATATCAGCAATCAAGCATATCATATATTCATATAAAAGACTGTAACGAAGAACATGCCTGAAGTGCTTCAGAATCAGTAGTCATCAAGTTGGTTATTTTTCCAGTTGCAAACTTTTGCCGACTCTCATGGGTTAGCCTTAGAGATTTCCGAAATACAGCAGCAATCTGAGAAGCGTAAGAGATGAAAAATACATCAAACTATCTGAATTCAGAACTTTCAAGGTTAGAAAGAACCTTAATGAAAATCTAAATTTATATTAAGTTAATGACGCTCATGAACATTTTTTTTTTAATTGCTATGCAGTAAAATTAATCCACAATTCTCACAGGTAATTCTTTAATACAAAATTTATTTTAGTTAATTGTCATTATTCATTCTAGTATTACAAAATGAAATTAAATTACTTCCCTAAAAAAAGCAACTGCATATAAAATTAGTGAACAAGACAATCCAATTACCAAAGTTGATCTCAACCGGAAACCAACACGCATGACATTCTGAAAATACTGAGCTTCACATAGCACGCCAAATACCTGAGAAAGATTGCAGCAAATAAAAATTTGGTGTGCTTTTAATTAATTATTCAACCATAAAATTAAGCATACAAAAGAGTTGAGCATGGAAATGCAAGGAGAAGTAAACAGCCTAAATTCGACAGCCAATTTTGATGACATAAATCAGAACAAAAAGAGTAATAATGAGGCATATGATAACAGTAAGAACCAATATGCAAGATCCATAATCACCATGACGAGCATTCTTTATTTAAGGAATTTATTATACTACTTGATTTTTTTGCTTCCTACACCTCCGATCATTATACTCTGAAAGGCATGGAGACAATCAATCTCCAAATATGAGGAAAAGATCAAAAATGGAGAAGTGTTATTGTTTGAACCTAGAACAATAACCTGCAAATTCTACCTACACGTTTCATAAGATAACATTTGTTGGTAAATGGAATCAATAATTATTCTTGCAGCTTGTGCACTCATTTCTGTGACATTAATTTGAATTTTTCTTCACATTGTTTTATGAGTATAGGCCATACAAAGTGCACTCAAATGGAGCTCTATAAAGCCTGGGCCTCCAAAGCCCATAATCTGGAAACAAACTGCGACACACATTTGAAGAATCATCAGTAGCCACACCTAGCCTGATCATTTACTGTTGTTTTAAGTACTCATGAAACAACAGAATTCTGGTCATATATATTAGTGAAAGTCATAGCTTGATAAGTTACACTTGCATTTCCTGAATATGAAAAATTCTGCCATGATCATGGCAGCAAACTTGATTAATGCGGCCGCTCACTGCACCCTTCGTAGGAGCACTAAGGAATAACTATTAGGTAATTTGTTAATCAACACATTTTTTTTTTTTTCAACAAAAATGTATATCAGTTCTTGTAATTTTAGCAACATTCATTAAAGTTAGATGAGTTGGGTAAGCTGTGCCACCTTGTGTTCATTTACATTGCATGAAGATATCTAATTATACCACTGCCAAGTTGGGTGTCAAATAATTGACCTTGATGGCACAGACAAATTGTAACCAGTACACTGAACAGCAAAATAGAGCATTTCATGCTGTCAAAACAGAATCAGCTAAATCAGAAGGTAAAAGAAATACATGGATGAATAAAGGATATATATCATACCACCCCAGCAAAAATTGAAAAAGCGTAGATATAGCCAATCCAAGCAGGATTATCTTCTTGCATAGACTGCATTTAATCCACAAACAAAAGTAAGAAAATACTCTTGGAAAACATTCAGAGAGAGAACAACACCTTGTATATCAGCAAATATAAATATCAACACCTCGGCATCCCACCTCCTCACCCTTAACAAATATTTTGACAAGCTATAACTGTGTCAATTATAGATATACATAATCCTTAATTATGATTAAAAGAAGAGTGTTTTTGTGAAATACCATAAACAGGTTGCCAATTAGTGGTAAACCGATCCTATGACGTGATAAAAGGATTAGTATGACAATCACAGTGATAGAAATTCACAAGAATAGAATGACGAAAGCACATTTACCATTGCTTGTTCTTTCGCACATTAAGGAATTCATATAAGCACCATAGATAAATATTTTTTGTCCTATGATATATACAAAAAAAAAAAAAATGCCTCATTGCAGATCACCTTCAACAAATATCATAGGAAAAAGAATAAAATCATCTTAACTGCAAAAATCGAACAAGGCAGTTCAACTTTATGAAGAAAAAAAAAGCAAAAAAATTGGATCATTTATCCAGTGTAACAAGGATAATGAGGTACTAACCTGTAGGAGTTGGTTCAACAGCAGTGGCCCCACAAATTGGGAAACATCATTGCCAATCTATGAATTTTGAACCAATAGAAACAAATGTCAGATAAATGACATAAGTTTACCAAGACATAGAAAAAAAAAAGGTCATGATTTTGGGAATTACCATACCAAAAATGATCATATAAATGAGGAGACTCTTCAAAAGAGAGGATGAACTAGAAAAAGGAATAGCAATTTCAAAGTATACTAAGTTTGGCGTAGACATGGTATTATTATTTAAAAAAAATTAACATAAATTGAAATTAACAGTTCGAACTCAAATGAGGATTCCAATTAAGCTAAAAGTAGAAATGAAAACAAGAGGCTTGCTCCTAATGCAGCCATTTAACAAACAAAGAACTGTTCTGCTTTAACTTTTCGCTGTTGTGAATCATGCTTGAGGAAAGATAGGCTTTTGTTTTGTTCACTCAGAGTTCATTCTGTAACAGAATAGAATGCCCTATTGAAGCACCAACTGCAGTTATTCCCATGAGCAGGAATATAAAAATGCAATACATACACCATAAGACAGGATAAAAAAAAAAAAAGAAAATACTAACAAAAACCAGTTAACACATTAATGCTGTGCTCCAATGCAATAACCAAAACAAAACCTAAATTTACTTTTGGAAAGATAAAGAGACATTACCTTCCAACAACCTCCCCCCCAAAACCTACAAAAAGCAAAAAGGGAAATCAATTACAAACATATGTGTAATCACAAAGGCACACATTCTAGACAAAAAAGAAAATTAAAAAACAAAGTATCACTTAATATGACAGCCAGAACTAGAAGTATTGCATTCCTGCAGCATGTGCATGACATTCATTTAACTGCATTCTCCTCTATATGTCAAAATAACACACTACAATCATGCCATTGCAAAAATCAATCTCAGAAATGGATAAACTTGTCAACACATATAGTCAAGGAAGAGTAAATCAACAGCGCAAGGTTAATACATGTCAAGTTAGCCGAGATGATAATCATTCTTTCTTTCTCCCCATAATTTATTTTTTTTGGATAAGACAGGCGAATCTAACGTTGGCTATTCAACAACAAGAAAAAAAAAAGTTTCTTTACTAATTATGTTTACCTTCCTCCAAGGCTACTATTTAATGCTCTTAAAAGCCATGGTTTTGGCCTTTGTGATTCCTCAGCCCAACATTTTTGGAACCTACAAATGAGTTAGCAAGAACTTATCATGCACCCTTTGATATGCACAAAGCACGTTAGAAACAAAACAAATGTGAGGCGCACAAACACACCTATTGTTCAGTGTTTCATTTCGATCCCATGCATCTAATTTCCAAATATCCTTTGCAGTGAGAGGCCTTATGTAGCCAAGCTTCATTAGAGGATTCATCCATGTGAAAATAGTTCCTATCAAAAGAAAAATAACCCACAACATAATTAGGAAGCTAAAAAATCCTACAAATGCACTGCATTCTAAAGAAGACAATGAATGTACTAAACACTATGCCATTATCGATGCATGACCAATTAAAGGTCCATAGAGACCATTACAATGATCTTAGTAACTTCATCAATATCCATTCTCAAACATTTAAACAAATCATAACAGTTACCATAATACAGGTAACAAAGTGCATTTACATATGACCATAGAGGTAAAGCATTTGGCAGAATATGTATATAAATCAAAGGGAACAATAACATAGATAAGAAAGCTATAAACTAATTAACTAATATATTGCACGTATCATAAGAGCTTATTTGTCATTGGTATTGTTTTCTTATTTGAAGAATAACAATTTATGCATCAATCAGCATGCAGCATGCCAACGTCATTTGAAAGTTTGAGCTACCATATATTTAGGAAATATACAATAAAGAGTACATACTGGAAAATATGTTGACATGCCGCTCTGGACATACGTACTCGTCATCAGGAAGTTCTTGATACTCAGCATCATCAACAGATTCAGTCCGTATGGGAGTGTAACCAGGGTAAGGATCCAAGTCAGGAACATACACAAGCAGAAGTATTCCAAGCAAAACCTAAATCAAAAGAACAATTATTTTAGGACTAGATCGTGATGTTTTCAATGTAGCTAAGATGGGAACCAAAGGATTAAAATCCTATTCGACCCAAAACTTCTTTTTGTCCTAGACACTGTACAGACAGCACAGTATTCAGCAATTTTTTCGCATCAAAATTAAGATTAATTGCTTATGCCATTAATGCAGTAATATTAAGTTGTCAAAAATCCAAGAATAAGTACTATATGAAAGGTCAAACATTTACCATGTACGAGAGAGGGGGGGGGGGAGAAGAGGGGAGGACAAGCTTCAGAAGAGAAAAAAGAACAAAGGAGCAACAAACCTGAGCAAAGACCTCGCTAATGTATAAATACAGCACGGAACTGCACAATCAATATGCAACCATGAGTTTGACTCTGCCCAATCATAAATTTCCATGAAAATGTGTTCAAAACTTGACTCTAAGAAATCATGTGAGATAACTTTAATGAGGAACAGACGAATCACGTCATGTTTAGCCCAAACTATACAAATTAAAGTGACTAAGTAATACAAACCTACTGTAGAACTCTTTCACTGAAAAAATAAGACCGGACATGACCACGTCTCCCACCAAAGTATAAAGGACCCCAAATCTAACAAACCATCGAACCTCACGGATGTAGACTCTGGTTTCCACACCAATCATGACAAGCATAGAACCCCAAGCAAGACCCTGAATAATCAAGGAAATAATCTGCCAACGAAACGGGTATTAGCAGCTATCATTAACAGGAAGACTGAAGAAGACCTCATGCATAAGTTTTATAATTATCGAGCATAAAGGAGAGCAATTGGCTTGCTAAAAACAAACACAACAGAAATGCAATCCTAAAGAGTAAATATTTCTATCCAACAAGAAATTTTTACTTCTTTTCATATAGAAAAAGTCTGATTTACAAGTTCACAAACAATGTAATTAACCCTGCCAAAGTGGTAATAAAGAAATACTGGAAATAAAACCAAACCCACCTCATACGGAGCAAGACCAATCTGACCATCAATATTGAGAACAGAAATTCCCATGATCAATCTAAACAAAGGTTCAGCAGTAGAATAAGCAGCTAGCAACCCCAACAAATAGTTATACAAATTGGACCTCAAACGGAACCGCTGGACCTTACAATCCTTCGTTATGAGCCATATCCGGTAGAAGCAGAGAGCCATGAGAACCAACTGAGAAAGGACCAACACCATACTGTCAGTGGCACACGGCGTATAGGCTCCAAAGGCATTTTCCACCACCCTTGTCCACCTCCCATTCTGCACCGGCTGGCAATACCAATCGAACGCCTCAAATGCCATTGCTGTTCACTTCTCCACTCACCTCACTCACTCTTCTTTCAAATAAAGCATATTTAATTCTGCAACGACAACAACAAATTATAAGAGAAACGTCATCATTTTGTAAATGATAAATACAAGCTCAATGTTCGGTTAAGCCGAAAGTTGCTTTTCCCGGGAATTTTTAGCTGAGAAAAATCACTGCTGGTTATTCTGTTCTACGTTGAGTTTACGCATCTCATGTTTTCTATTTTAAGAAACATCATTTATATAATTAAAAGTATCTAAAAATATTTAAATTCAATAAATTTTTTGTATTTTTATTATCTATTTTATTTTTTACAAATATTAATTATTTTAATTTTAATTAATAATAAATTAAATTAAAATATCAATTGATAAGTGTATGAAAACTTGTGACATATGAGAATTGAGAGCAAAATTTATTTTTTTAGATTTATAGAGTTAAATTAATTTTTTTATTTAAATTTGTTTAAATTAATTTTTTTAATCACAAGTGTATCGATTCGCAACCCGCCGTATTTTGCTTTTTTCCTTATTATAATATGACGCAAATTTTCCAACTCTGAAAAGCACTGTTGTCTTTTCTGTAAAAGTGTGTGGTTGCAGCTTGGCCTGAGAAAAGGTTGATCAATATCTGCTAGAGATAGTATCTATCAAATTAATTTAATTAAAAAATTTTAAATAAAAATTTAAACTATAACAAATTAAATTGAATAATAAAATTTTTAGAGATTTTAATATAAATAATAAATTTAAATCATTTTGATTTGATTTAATATAAATTTAAATTATTTTAATTCAATTAAATAAAAAAATTTTATAAAAAACTGAATTAAACTTATTAATATTCTTTTTAAACGAAAACAAAAGTAAACCAAATTAAATTGATTCGCTTCAATCGATTTTTGCTCAACCTTAGCTAAAGATATGTTTCATAATTTTTTTTAACACTTTGTCCTTTCAATAATTACTTTTTTAATTTGAAAGCTTCTCATATATATATATATATATAAAGCCAAAATAAAAATAAGCTAAAATATTGATATGGTAAAATTTCTTTGAATTTAGTTTTATTTAAGCTCACATTGATTTCATTTATTCATTGATTGATTGATTTGTAGCGTTTCGTGCATTTGTCATTGATTAATTAATTCATTGACATATTTTTTTTCTTTAAGTGACTTCTTAGTGTATGTATATACATGGTTATTAGTTATTAGTTATTTTGTTTAACTCATCTATTATCATTATTTTGATTTATTCATTCATTTTTTATTTAAGCTTGCAATAAATAACATATTACTTAGGTCACTATTATGAATAACAATGTAATTAACTATTAAATTTTATTTTTTATTTTTATTTACTTATTTTAATTGAATTATAAATTATGATTATGTATTTATTATATTTTAATAAAAGTTTATAGCGTAAATTTAATCTTATATATTTTTATAAAAATAAAATATTATATATTAATAAAATAATAAAAAAGCAGTCAAAACTTCACAAAGTTAATATTAATATAGTATTAACTATTATGTATAGAAATAATAAATGAGCATTAAAAAAATTAAATACAATATTCTAAATAACAAATATGAAAATTTCATTGTACTAAATGTATTGTTGATATTAATTTTTTTTTTATTTTGATATCATTCAATAAATATAATAAATAATAACACAACTAAAAATATATATAATTTCACTTTTAAACTCTTGTTGAACTAGTATAATTAATCCTAGGTTTAAAACCTCTTTTGATCTTGACAAAGTAGATTGATCATCACTAATGTTTCAAATAAGTATTGTTATTGCAGAATTGAATCAATCCCTCAAGAAGAAATGAAGAAGTTGATGTATTCCAAAGTAACACGTAAATCGCGACCGCAACCTACAAATTCGCTACCGCGATTCATGTTAAGACATGCTGAAAATCAAGCAGGCGAAATCGCAGTGTCATTCTCGGCCGCGATCCCTGAGAAGAAAAAGGTCAAATTATCACAGACGAATTCGCGGTAGAAATCTCGGCTGAGTTGCGATCGCAAATTTCAAAGAAATTCAAGAAGGAAGCAAGTCCACAACCACAGCTTGACAAGTGTCCAATGAGACTGTAGGAAGTCAAAAATCGCGAAGACATCTTGCCAGTAGCGACCGCGATCCTTGTGGAAGAAAGTTACCAATTTTGGCAGTTGAATTCGCGATGTTTGTCGCGCCCTGTGCAAGAAAAACTCACGACCGCGACTTCTGAAAGTAAGTGAAGGACAACGGCTATATTTTCTGTGTAAACAAATAAGAAGATGCCACGTGGACTAGCCGTTAGAAACAAACGGGGTTTCTCTTGAAGAATTTGGATTTCGCGACCGCGAAAGGCAGTAGCGACCACAATTTCATCCTGACAAGCATTAAATGCAGAATCTGTCAAACATGTCTCAAAGATTTAATGAGCTATGATCTGCAACGTCTCTTTGATGAAGTTTGGCTATAAATACCCCACCAAAGAGCCATGAAAAAGGTTGCTAACAAATTTATTACAAGCATTGAAAGCTCTTAAGTCTTTGCTACTCATTTTCTTCATCTTCTTTACATTTGTTAGGTGTGAGCAATAAACACCAGATTGTAAGGTTTTGTATTAGCCTACCAAAACACTCTAAGAAAGGTTTTAGTGTTAGCCTGCTAAAACACTTGAGTAAGGTTTTGTGTTA